>JAXIVJ010009656.1:0-50171 GCA_036785665.1 Chirona hameri | reverse complement strand
AGACCGTCCTCCTCTTCCTCCATGGATCGGTGGCGAAGGCTGATAGAACCGCTGTTATGTATGTCTGTGCCCCTTCTGTAAGACGCAGCTACCTACTCCTTCCAGTACGGAGAAGGCACCATACTGGGTCGCTCACTACCCAGTGGCCACCGCCCGCCCGTGTGGTTCTGCTCCAGCTGTGCACCTGAGAGTCAGCGGGCCCGCATCGGACGCTCGACTGAGAGCCGGCCCGCCCTCCCTCCTCCCGCCCGCCGCCTTCCCCTCCTCCCGCCGCCGCCTCCCCCTCCTCCCGCCGCCGCCTCCCCTCCTCCCGCCGCAGCTCCCTCCTCCCCGCCGCCGGCCTCCCCTCCTCCCGCCGCCTCTCCTCCTCCCGCCGCCCGCCTCCCTCCTCCCGCCGCCGGCCTCCCCTCCTCCCGCCGCCGCCTGCCCTCCTCGCCGCCGCCGCCTATCCTCCTCCCCGCCACCGCCTGCCCTCATCCCGCCTCCGCCGCCCTCCCTCCCGCCACCGCCTCCCTCCTCCCTCCCCCGCCATCGGTCCTCCCCTCCTCCCGCCGCCGCCTCCCCTCCTCCCGCCACCGCCTCCCTCCTCCCCGCCACCAGTCTCCCCTCCTCCCCGCCGCCTCCTCCCCTCCTCCCTGCCGCCCGCCTCCCCCTCCTCCCCCGCCGCCGCCTCCCCTCCCTCCCGCCGCCGCCGCCTCCCGCCTCCCCTCCGCCCGCCGCCGCCGCCTCACCTCCCTCTCCCGCCGCCGCCTCACCTCCTCCCCGCCCGCGCCTCACCTCCTCCCGCCGCCTCCACTCCTCCCCACCGCCTCACCTCCTCCCCGCCCCGCCGCCGCCGCCTCCCCTCCTCCCGCCGCCTCACCACCTCCCCGCCACCGCCTCCCTCCACCCGCCGCCGCCTCCCCTCCTCCCCGCCCGCCGCCTCCCCTCCTCCCGCCGCCGCCTCCCTCCTCCCCGCCGGCCGCCTCCCCTTCCTCCCGCCGGCCTCTCCCTCCCGCCGCCGCCTCCCTCCTCGCTGGAGCTGGGGACTCCCATTGTGGCACACACTGCTGGGACAGACGCGTCTTGCCCGGACTGTATAGGCAGGACCTGCTGCTAGTAGCTTATAGGCAGGACCTGCCGCTAGTAGTTAATTACCACTGACGTGTCACCTGTAAGTGACCTATCCCAGGCTCGTAGCCAGGATATCGTCCAGGGGGGGGGGGGGCTGCGCCTCGAAGGACCTCCTTCCCGAGCGTTGAAAGGGGCCCCTTCCCAAGCGGTTTGAAGGGCCAAACAAAACGGATGAAAAGGCACGTTACCAGGATGGAGAATGCAGGTCAGGTATGACATGGGCCATACCAACTTTTAGGAGCTGGAGTTAGCAGACTGCCATATCAATTTTAGAACCAGGCGACACCAATTTGGAATCAGCTATACCAACTTCGAATATTGTTTAGGGCTCAATTACTGGAACCCTGAAATCAATTGCGCCGCGGAGCGGCGCGAGAATTTTGAGTCTTTATGCCCTGGATATGCATTCTCATCAATGCGTCGCATTGCGTACGGTACGGACCTTTAAAAATGTAATTGTGGTCGTTTAAAAGTACGGTACCAAAAGTACTAAAGCGAACTATTTTGCCGAATCATATTGGAAAGTAGGCAACATAACACATACATGCGGCGAGAAACGGCAGGATGTTGGTTTAAACTCGCATATAATATAATTTGTAGTTAAATTGCGCCGCGGAGCGGCGCGAAAATTTTGAGTTTTATTCCTGGGTATCTGCATTCTTACTGTTGAAATGCCCAGGGGTCCCTTCCGGATCGTATAGGGCCCCTCCGAACCTTTTCAACGCCCTTCCGACCTGTGTCAGGGACTCCTCTGGGATCCGCGAAAGACAGATGTGGTAGTGGGTGATATAGATTATGACGAAGGGTTTTGCAATATACCCGAAAGCTGACTATTTTAATATTTGTATTGTGGAGTAAGTCCTCTTTGTATTTAATCTTCATCTGGGATCTCTACGTGCTTTGGGCCCTTCCGGTCTGACCAGGGACCCCTCTGACCTTCCAAGAAGCCCCTCTTGTGTGTCAAGGGGCCCATTCGGCCTTGTTCAGAGGTCCTTCCGACCTGGCCAGGGACTGTACTGGCTGCTTGTCGCCCTGGCGGACATGCTCAGGGAGCCATCCGACCTGCTCAGGGGCCCTCCAGTCTGGCTAAGACTCATCTGGCATGGTTTCAAGTGCCCTTCCGAACCGGCCCAGGGACCCTTTCGGTCTTGCCCGGGGCCCCTCTGACTTGCCCAGGAGCCTCTCTGACTTGCCCAGGAGCCCCTCCGACCTGCCCTAGCGACTCTTCTGGTCGGACTGGCGCTGACTGCTTTGTCACCCTGCCGACATGCTCAGTGGCCTCTCCGACCTGCCCAGGGTCGGAGAGGCCCCCGGCTAGGCCCATTCTGTGCTGGCTAGGGGCCCATTCGACGTGGTTCAGGGACCCTCTGATCCGCTCAGGAGGGTCCCTTTCGGTCTGACCAGGGTCCCCTCTGGACATGTACAGGGCTCTTGTTGAACGTCCAAGGGGGCCCTCTGGTCTTTCAGATAGGGCCCTGTTGGCACTGAAGGGCTCTCTGAAGTGCCCACAAACTCTCTAGAGACACGGCTTCGCGTGGTCTTCCGACTCAAGGAGCCCTGATACCGCGTTTCGCGCAGTCTTCTTCGGCCCTTTTCGGGCGCGCGCAGCGCGCCGATAAGGGCTCCTCTGGCCTGCAGGGAGGGGGGGGGGGGGTGGGGGCCACTTGGCTACGTGCCTAACCTATCCTGCTCTGCAATGTCCCTGCTCTTTACTGGACCTGTGCTGACCTCTACTGACCTCTACTGACCTGTACTGACCTGTGATGACCTGTGCTGACCTGTGCTGACCTGTGCTGACCTGTGCTGACTGTGTCCGCAGTCTGAAGAAACAGTCTGACCGGGTGCACAAGACCAAGGAGGACGGTGGTGCGGACCAAGGAGCGGTTACGAGATGGCGCTGCGAGACATCTCCGAGCAGAACCCGCGCTACATCGAGGACATGACGCAGGTGATTCAACAAGTGCCAGGACGCGAGGCCGAGCGGATCGTCTTCTTCAAGGACACCATGTTCATCCTGCAGAAGTGCCTCAACATCTCGGCAGACCCCGTGTACGTGCGTCCGTGGCTAAAAGGTACTGGTTTGGATGTTGCCATCGTCGTTAGCGGGCCCATTGCCTTTTAGGCGCAGTCGTGTGAGGGGTTTATTAGTGCAGCTTAAGTACTGCTTGATTACTCTGTGGCGGGGGCTTGAAATGTCTGGGGCTGGTAACGGTTATTGCGGCTATACCGAACACATATGCACATGCTCCTCATCCTATGTAATCAGGTGGTTGGTGTCGGTTAAAATTCAACGCTCACCGCTGAGGGCTGGTATTCTGCGGCTCTTCGTGCAGCCATGGTCCATAGGCGTAGGAAACGAGGGGGGCTGGGGGCCATGGTCCTCACTTTTTTACCATTTTTGCTCAAATATTTGTATTTTGCATAATGAAGGAAAATTTGAGATCGAAGATTCGCCAAGGATGGAAGAAGGCCCAAATCTACTATGAATCTACATAGGGGAGTTTGGCTTCTCTCCAGACGAGATTGAAGTTTCCGTGCCGGCGCCCTCGCCTTCATAGTGTTCCTACGTCCTGGCATGGTGCGTGTGGAGCTTTCGCGTGACATTCGAGACACCTTTATTGCACTACTGTTCGTATACATTGTCGTCCCTGACCTGATCCTCCATAGACCTGTCGGTCATTTGAAGTGTCCGTTTTATGGCTCGCGAACACTGTCCTATTTTTTACCTCGGCCAGCGGACGGCTGATAGTCCAGTATCGGGGCTTACTCAGCCGCTATGACGCCGTGATACCGCTTATGTGTCACACATGGAGCAGACCAGTGTAAAGTCCGTCCCGTCCGTCCACCACGCTCTGGTCTCCCCGATAGGGGTCGCCGCGGCGGCCAGGCGGGACGGGGGTCGCCTGTCTGACCGCGCTGTTCGTCCCGTGACGCCGCTCTATCCGCTCCGCAGGCTGCCGCAGATGTACCCGCGAGTTCGAGCACACGGTCGCCAACACCGACAAGGAGAAGGACCTGCGCGGTGGAGCAACAACCACGGCGTCAACATGCCTATGAACTGGCCGGCGTTCGAGGTGGGTGGCGCTGCCGCGGCGCCGGCACCACCTACCGGATAGTGTCTCGGCTCGTCAGATGCTGCCAGTCTGTATGTAGTTGCTGTTTCGGCCAGTTGCTCGCTGTGAACTATAGGCATGCGCTGCTGCTACTGCGAATGTGGACCGGACAGGAGAGGGCGGCACGGACTGCGCTCACCCGATCCTGATGTCTCGGAATCAAATCAAATCACTCACATATAATGTCAGTACCATAGAGATGACTGCTGAACTGAGTTCTGTCGGCGCATTGTTTGTGTTGTCTGCGCCCCACCCCCCCCCCCCCCTGCTCCAGGTGTGCTGGCCGGCGCGCTTTTCCGTCCTCCTGCGTTCTCTCTGTCGGTCCAGCTAGTGTTGACGGGGCACCGGGATGTGCTGGGCAGGCGGCGCGCCCTGTCGCTGTGCTCGGTCCGACCGGTCCGCCGGCCCCTCTGTCCGGCTGTTGCAGGACTACAGTGAGGAGTTTCCGTGACATTTGCCGCCAGGAGCAAGAAGGGCCTGATCGCTGACGGCAACATCACCCTGATCAACCAGCGCACTGTCAGCGACGATCTGCCCGTACGGTCCCGCCACGGCCCTCTCTCTCTCTCTCTCGTCTTCTCTCTCTCTCTCTCTCTCTCTCTCTCTCTCTCTCTCTCTCTCTCTCTTCGATCTCTCTCTCGTCTCTCTCTCTTCTCTCTCTCTCCTCCTCTCTCTCTCTCTCTCTCTCTCTCTCTCGTCTCTCTCTCTCTCTGCCTCTCTCTCTCTCTCGTTCTCTCTCTTCTCTTCTCTCTTCTCTCTCGTCTCTCTCTCTCGATCTCTCTCATCCTCTCTCTCTCTTCTCATCTCTTCGTCTCTCTCTATCTCTCTCTCGTCTCTCTCTCTTCTCTCTCTCTCTCTCTCTCTCATCTCTCGCTCTCTCTCTCGCTCTCGCTCTCGCTCTCTCGCTCTCTCGCTCTCTCGCTCTCTCGCTCTCTCGCTCTCACGCTCTCTCGCTCTCATCGCTCTCTCCGCTCTCTCTCGCTCTCTCGCTCTCTCGCTCTCATTCGCTCTCGTCGCTCTCTCGCTCTCTCGCTCTCTCGCATCTCTCGCTCTCTCGCTCTCTCGCTCTCTGCTCTCTTCGCTCTCTCGCTCTCATCGCTCTCTCGCTCTCTCGCTCTCTCGCTCCTCTCGCTCTCTCGCTCTCTCGCTCTCTCGCTCCTCTCGCTCTCTCGCTCTCTCGCTCTCTCGCTCTCTCGCTCTCTCGCTCTCTCGCTCTCTCGCTCTCTCGCTCTCTCGCTCTCTCGCTCTCTCGCTCTCTCGCTCTCTCGCTCTCTCGCTCTCTCGCTCTCTCGCTCTCTCGCTCTCTCGCTCTCTCGCTCTCTCGCTCTCTCGCTCTCTCGCTCTCTCGCTCTCTCGCTCTCTCGCTCTCTCGCTCTCTCGCTCTCTCGCTCTCTCGCTCTCTCGCTCTCTCGCTCTCTCGCTCTCTCGCTCTCTCGCTCTCTCGCTCTCTCGCTCTCTCGCTCTCTCGCTCTCTCGCTCTCTCGCTCTCTCGCTCTCTCGCTCTCTCGCTCTCTCGCTCTCTCGCTCTCTCGCTCTCTCGCTCTCTCGCTCTCTCGCTCTCTCGCTCTCTCGCTCTCTCGCTCTCTCGCTCTCTGTGTGTCTGTGTCTTCTCTGTCTCTGTCTCTGTCTCTGTCTCTGTCTCTGTCTCTGTCTCTGTCTCTGTCTCTGTCTCTGTCTCTGTCTCTGTCTCTGTCTCTGTCTCTGTCTCTGTCTCTGTCTGACGCTCGCGCTTTCTCGTCTCTATCGCTCTCTCGAGTCTCGTCTCTCTCGCCTCTCTCACTTCTGTTTTTGTATTTACGTCTCCGACTGTTTCTCAATCTCTGTGGACAGTGGACATGCATAGTCCTGCTGGTAGGGCTGAAGAGTGCCCGTGTGCTCACAAACAGTCTCTGGCTCGCTGTCACATCAAGGCAGTCATTCTATTGCCTCGTTGTTAAATGAACGAGTATTAATCCCTCTACCCGGTTTGGTCATTTTCGTCGCTCTGCTTCTGGTAACCCTTCAGTGTGAAAAGCTCTTAAGGAGTTCAAGCTGTAGTAGATTCACGCGTTATTGTTTGCTGTTTATCAACAAGATCCCTTGGTGAGCTCCGCACCAATCATCGATATAGATTGTGTATATAAAAGGTATGGTGAAATGGTCCCATATAATGTGCTGGTAATGCATCCCAGGTAAGTCTTGGCCTGATAACTGCATGCGACCTATGTCGAATCAGGGAGCTGCTGCGACTGTTATGCTAGGCTTGGATAGGCTGCTTGATAATGCTGAGATCCAAACAGCAACCAGCATCAGTTTCTTGAATGATTCGCCGCCGGGCCGCCGTGAGTTTGTGACGCTGGGAGCAAGTCGCTACTCTTCGTGACGTCACGGTCCGGCTGCGGTGTATGGATGATCTGTGGAAGCTCGCGGTGTAAAATACTGGACAGTTGCTGCTCAACAGCTGCCGTGACCTGCAGGATGATCTGTGGAAGTTCGGTGTAAAATACTGGACAGTTGCCGCTCAACAGCTGCCGTGGCCTGCAAACACACTGTCAAAACGCAGCACCACTGATATGGTTTATTGTGGGCGCGTGCCTACATGACATCAGTTTACACAAATGCATATAGTACTTGGTTCGGCTAACTACTGACATCTTGCGGCTTGGACCGTGCCATGCTCCAAGGGAAATTGATGCCTCGTATACCGGCATATCCATACAGTATGGCGCGCTTTATCGTATCCTGAAATACTACACCTGTATGTTTAGGGAAACCTGATGCCAAGATGATAGATTGCACTAAAGCATCTCAGCTGAGGCTACCAGCAACCGCTGGTCCTTATCGGGACCGAACCGGGCGGGATGGGCGCCTGACGGGACTAACTTCAGTCAGCTGATTCCACTGTCCTGTCACAAGTCTGATTCCAATCGATCCATCCGTTCCTCATTTGATCCGAGTTGCTTGTGTCGTTTGTATTTGTTCCACAAAACCAGGTTCTTTACCGTTCTTTATACACCAGTGCGTCGCAAATTGTTAGACCCAAGTGGCGCCGGGGTCGTACTGTATGGGCTTACCCTTTCTTTGACTGGGTCGGCTTGCAGTGGACCGGCTTGCAGACGGTCCTCTGCGAGCAGGTGTCGAAACAACACTTGCTCTTTTTTGGACACTGTCCGTCATGGGCGCATTTGCGCGGAAGTCGTCTCGTAGGGTTGTCCGGACACTGTGGCCGCACCTGCGGACACCGTCCCGGGTGGACGACTGGACGCTCGGTGCCCTGGTCACCGCTGTCGCAGCAGAAGAACCGACCGGTGGACGTCTTGCAGAAGTACACACAGTCGGTGGTGTCGTCCCACGCGCCGACAACAGCGGCAGTCAACGGGAGAAGGATGAGCCAGAAACGCATGGCTGCCGGCGCCGCGTCTGCTGGTCTCTGGAGAGTCCGCCGCGTCTGCTGGTCTCTGGGGAATCCGCCGCGTCTGCTGGTCTCTGGAGAGCCCGCTGCGTCGGTTGGTCTCTGGAGAGTCCGCCGCGTCGGTTGGTCTCTGGAGAGTCCGCCGCGTCTGCTGGTCTCTTGAGAGTCCGCCGCGTCTGCTGGTCTCTGGAGAGCCCGCCGCGTCGGTTGGTCTCTGGAGAGTCCGCCGCGTCGGTTGGTCCCTGGAGAGTCCGCCGCGTCGGTTGGTCCCTGGGGAGTCCGCCGCGTCTGCTGGTCTCTGGAGAGCCCGCCGCGTCGGTTGGTCCCTGGAGAGCCCGCCGCGTCAGATGGTCCCTGGACTGTTAGTGGCCTGCACAGCGCCGTCAGGAGAGTGGCTGAAGACTGACTGCTGGCCGCTGTAGCGTTCGCTGGCTTTATATCAGAAGGTTGACAAGGAAGCTGTGTGGTTATCTGCGACAGTCACGTCACGTCACGTCACGTCACGTCACGTCACGTCTCCCTGCCGCGGCAGTCACGTCCCGGAAACACAGTGCACCGGATGGCGACAGAGGTCACTAATTGCACTGCGCTGCACAAATGTCACGTAATCGACACCTCACCAAGGAACTACTGCGTCCCTGCTGCGTGCTGAATCAGTGGCCGCGATCGACGCACGCTGCGTGACGGACAGCCAAATCGGCAAACCTTCGCTTTGATCTGTTAACTAGAAAGACGGTAACAGTGCTTAAACGGCTTCACCTTTGTGTATGCTTTGTGCATGTTATGTATGCCATATGTGATCATGTTCAAGTTGTTGATTTCCCTTAATTGTGTAATGATTGGTTGCATGCAGAATGCAGATTTAGTGTGTGCGTTATGGTAGTCTAACCATTGGCAAATAAGAATGCCTGTTTGGTCGGATCATTGCTTCATTGTCCTTGTCAATATTAATCCGTCATGTACCCGTATTACGTCAATCGGCGCCGGTCGGTGTCGGACTGCTGATCAGCTCTGTGTCACAGGACTACAACCCGGCCACGAGGAACGCCAAGAAGACGACGGGCCGGCAGACGAGCAACACTAGTTCCTCAGAAGGCCGCCAGGCGGCTAGCGACGCCGGCGCCGGCCGCAGCTCCCAGCACAGGTGGGTTCGGCACTGCTGACCTGACCAGTCACGGCTGTCCTGCCGAGTTGTCCTGTCATGCCGCCTTTCCCATCTGTCAGGCTGCCCTCCTGTTTATCTGTTGTGTTCCCCTGCTGCCCTGTATGTCAGCTATGCTCCCCTGCTGACCTGTCTGTCCGTCATGCTCCCCTGTTGACTCTGTATGTCAGACGTCAGTTATGTCCCCTGCTCCCCTGTCTGTCCGTTATGTTCCCCTGCTCCCCTGTCTGTCAGTTATGCTCCCCTGCTGACTCTGTATGTCAGCTATGCTCCCCTGCTGACCCTGTATGTCAGCTATGCTCCCCTGCTGACCCTGTATGTCAGCTATGCTCCCCTGCTGATCCTGTATGTCAGTTATGCTCCCCTGCTGACCCTGTATGTCAGCTATGCTCCCCTGCTGACTGTCTGTCAGTTATGCTCCCCTGCTGACTCTGTATGTCAGCTATGCTCCCCTGCTGACTGTATGTCAGTTATGCTCCCCTGCTGACTCTGTATGTCAGTTATGCTCCCCTGCTGACTCTGTCCGTCAGTTATGCTCCCCTGCTGACTGTCTGTCAGTTATGCTCCCCTGCTGACTGTCTGTCAGTTATGCTCCCCTGCTGACTCTGTCAGTCAGTTATGTTCCCCTGCTGACTCTTTATGTCAGTTATGCTCCCCTGCTGACTGTCTGTCAGTTATGCTCCCCTGCTGACTCTGTATGTCAGCTATGCTCCCCTGCTGACTCTGTATGTCAGTTATGCTCCCCTGCTGACTCTGTCTGTCCGTTATGGTGACTCTGTCCCCCCCCCCCCCCCCCCTCACACTCTCGGCGGCAGTAACGGCCACGGGTCCGAGGAGCCGGCCGGCAGCCCGTCCGAGTGGGACGAGTACTCGACCGACCTGGTGGACAGCGGCGAGGCGGGCGTCGCCGTCAGGGCCGTGTACGACTACGAGGGCGTCGAGACCGACGAGCTCTCATTCAAAGCCGGTATGAAAACACGACTATTCAAATCATTTGAAATTACATCAATCGTGAAATCCTTTGTATGGAATTAATCTACGTATTATCTACGTGTCATGAGATGAAAAATATATCGTGTAATAGCTTTACCAAGCCTCAGTAGCATTTGGTTAGTTTTTTTTAAGCTTTTTGTTATTGCCACATCCTGAGTTCGTTTTAAAGCCCGTGTTGATTTCCATTCTGGCTACGGTGTTGACTCCCATACTGGCGCTAACTCGACTCTGACTCCTATGCCCCGCTGCAGGCGAAACTTTCGACAAGCTGGAGGATGAGGACGAGCAGGGTTGGTGCAAGGGCCGCAAGGACGGCAAGGTCGGCCTCTTCCCGGCCAACTATGCCGTGGCCAACTAGCCGGCCGACCCGGAGTCGCAGTGGCTAGCTTGCCGGCCTGGAGGTCACTGGCCGGTCACTGGCGCCGGAAGGTGTAACGCTTCCTGCCGCTGTCCGGGCGGCGAGCTGTTGTGCTGCGCAGTTGAAGGCGTGAAGACTGTATGGTGCGGCGTTGGACGTTGCAGTGAGCACCAGAGAGGGCAGTGTGAGGGCATTCACAGGGACTGTGAGGCGTGGCGAGCAGAGTACAGCGCCAGACACATTTGACAGGGTGTCATCGCCTGTCAGACACATGTGACAGGCTGTCAGCGCCTGTCAGACCCATGTGACAGGTTGTCAGCGCCTGTCAGACACATGTGACAGGTTGGCAGCGCCTGTCAGACACATGTGACAGAGTGTCAGAGCCTGTCAGACACATGTGACAGGTTTTCAGCGCCTGTCAGACACATGTGACAGGGTGTCAGCTCCTGTCAGACACATGTGACAGGTTGTCAGGCGCCTGCCAGACACATGTGACAGGTTGTCAGCGCCTGTCAGACACATGTGACAGGTTATCAGCGCCTGTCAGACACATGTGACAGGTTGTCAGCGCCTGTCAGACACATGTGACAGGGTGTCGGCACTCAGCGCCTGTCTGGTGCGACAGCCAACGCCCAGCCAGCGGTGTGGTGATTAAGGGATGCTGCCGTGTGCGGAGCGGCGTCTTAACAAACCCCAGCCAATGTGTGGAATGTGGAGTATATGTCTTCGGACCAAACTGTAACCCGTGTTTGTAGTGCGTGTGTGCCCGACAAAACCCAGACCAACGTGTGGAACGTGCGTGCGTGAGTGCGGTCGTATGTTTCGTCCTAACCTCAGCCAGTGTGTGTGCCTTCTATTATCAGACGAGCGCGCATGTTTGAGAGCCCAAGTCCTGCCGATAAACTATATAAAGTGAATGTGCCTACCGAATTCAGCCAGTGTAGTAGCTGTGCCTTCGGCCAAGCTGTGCCTGTGAGACGAGTGTGTTGCCTTCTATCTAGGACCAGACCCCGTCCAGTGAACGTCATGTATGAACATTCCAGTTCCGACGAAACTCCAGCCTGTGTCTAACTTACATGCGTCTCATGTCTGTCTGCCTGGTAGGTGGTGTGTGTGTGTGTTACGCTGTTACGGCCGCGCTGTTACGGCGTTGTGCGCGGTACGATCCGGGCAGACCGGGCGGCTTTGGATATCAATGGACAGAGCGGACAGCCGGTCATTGTTATCACGGCGTTAGCGTGCCTGTGTTCGGTGGATTCGCACTCCATCCTTCGTCGAGCGCACCTCTGTCTCAGCCTGTGTATGTTACCGTTGAAGCGGCGGGCGAGGGCGGTGTACGCCGCCCCCGATGTTTGAATCCTGTCTCCGGCGGCCGGCCGGCCCCGATTCCGGCAGCTCGCGCCTGTTACCGTCAGGCAGGCTCTGTTGTTTTGTGTCCTCGTGTGGCGTCGCCAGTTCGCCGTGCTTTAATCGAAAGCAGCTCGTGATCGTGATTGTGGATCATTCCGGATTGGCGAGTGATTGGTGCGGTGTCCGGTGCGGTGCCGGGCTGACCGTTTGTCAGGGATCATATCGCGGCGAGAGAGGTGCCTCTGTGGCGCCGGCCTCCCCGCGGTCAGACGCGGAGAAATCGGCGCTGAAATATACAACAGCCCAATCGTCTCTGTCGATATTGAGAAACTGCCACCACTAATCGGCGACACGGCTGAGTGGTGCGCTAATGAGGAGTGTCAGCGGCCGGCTCGGGTCATCTACGCCAACAGGCACAGGCAGAGAGCTTTCGACGCTGGTCGTCATCAACGCGTCACGAAGTTCTATTAATATCCTATGAATCCGTAGTAATGCATGCGAAGGTTTGGGGACCAGGCAAGCACCACACCTTTTGGGACCAGGCAAGCACCACACCTTTTGGGACCAGGCAAGCACCACACCTTTTGGGACCAGGCAAGCACCACACCTTTTGGGACCAGGCAAGCACCACACCTTTTGGGACCAGGCAAGCACCACACCTTTTGGGACCAGGCAAGCACCACACCTTTTGGGACCAGGCAAGCACCACACCTTTTGGGACCAGGCAAGCACCACACCTTTTAGGACCAGGCAAGCACCACACCTTTTGGGACCAGGCAAGCACCACACCTTTTGGGACCAGGCAAGCACCACATCCTTTTGGGACCAGGCAAGCACCACACCTTTTGGGACCAGGCAAGCACCACACCTTTTGGGACCAGGCAAGCACCACACCTTTTGGGACCAGGCAAGCACCACATCCTTTTGGGACCAGGACGCTAATTGGAACTCTCGCCCTGTCCCAGCCGAGGGATAAGGGGGGGGGGCGACTTTTTCAGAGGCCCTCCGAGGGATATAAACCCCGGTCCCGGCACAGAAGGCAGGTGTCTTACCACCGCGCCAGGTTGTCACCGTAATGCATGCGAGCACGGCTACCGTGATCCGCTGGGCGGTCCCACATAAAAACCCAGTGCTCAGTCACAGTATATTAAATACACCAGACGCGAACCATCAAGGTAGGTCGCATAACAAACTTCTTCTTTACGACAGCATCCGCCATCAATTAATTTTTCGATGACGCCAATCCGCAATTAACAATCGAAAACAGTCGCAAAAATACCAAGGCACCGTAACGCAAGTTCGCCAATGGCCCCTAGCCGGCCATGAGGGCGAGTAAAACATCACTTCCCCGCACCTTCTCCCTGACGCAGACCATCTCCATTGCTCATTATCGGCCCTCGGTGCGCCTATTTTTTCCTTGCTAGCGTGCGCTGCTTCTCTCCAAACTCGACAATCTTCTCGTCGACGGCGAGTCCCTTGCGCCTGCGCACGGCGTTCATGTGCCTCCGAGCGGCGTTCTCAGTGTCGGCCTTCTGTCCGTACAACAGGTACTCCTCCTCCGTGGTCGGCACCCAGAACGGGTCCGTGTCGAGCGTCTCCCAGTGGCTGAACACCAGCTGCGGCGCCGCCAGGCCCGAGGTCTCCTTCCGCAGCTCCTGCGTCAGCTGGAAGCTCTCTACCACCGGCACGTACGCCGTCACGCTGAAGCTGTGAGAGCCCTCGCTGCGGTCTCCATGCACGATGCGGCCGCCGCGTCGGCCGATCACAGAGTACATGCGGCCCAGCGCCTGGCCGGTCACTTGCACCTGGCAGCGGTACATGGCCGCCATCATCCGCTGGGGCTGCGCCTGGAACGCCCGCCGGCACGCCGCAGACACCGCCGACATGATCTGACCGCTGAGCAGGCCGCGCATGCCGCCTGTCTCCTCCTCGTCCGCCGCGTTTAGCACCAGCGACTCCACCACGAAGCAGACGCCGCGCATCGGCTCCTCGCAGAGCGGGCCTGCGGCCGTGGCCAGCTGGAAGCCGTGCACCACGCTGTCGTCGAAGGCGGCCAGCGGCGCCGCCTCCGCCGGCTGCGGCTCCCACACAGACGGCCGACGGTACTCGGACGTGGCGCTGATCAGCAGGTTCGGCCCGCAGCGGCGCGGCCCGAAGCTCCACACGCGGTCCACGAGCGGCGCCAGCTCGCTGTCGGCAGCGGCCAGCCGGCGGCGCAGCTCGTCCCGACAGCGGCGCGCGCGGCTCCAGCTCACCGCCGAGGCCGGCGGACGCTCGCGGCCCAGCAGCTCGTGTAGCTCGTGACGGCTCTTCTCGCTCAGCTCCGTCTCGCTCTTCTCGTGCTCGCCGTCACCGTCGGCAGCCGACTCGGAGAGCTGCCGCAGCCGGCCGGCCGCCGGGTCCGGCTCAGCGGCGTCCCGCTGCCGGCGACGCAGCAGCCCGGACAGCAGCTCAGAGTTGGCGTCCAGCAGCTCGGTGACGGCCGCCGGCAGAGGGACGGCCCGCACGGACAGCGTGGCCCGCCCGCCCGGTGTGGTCACCTCGACCCGACCCCCGGCCGACCCCGGGTCCTCGGTGCATGATGGCCAGCATGGTGGCCAAATTTAGAGATTTAGGGAGAATGGAGGGATGATAAAATTGCCTGTTTTATCAAAAAAAATGATAGGATCAAGGAGGTGTCCGGGTCTTTATAAAACATGAAAATAAGGTCAGAATTTTCATGTTTTTGTGCTGGACACTCCATTTCATGATATTACATCTGACATAATGCAATAATTTTGTTATCCCTCCCCCTAACTCTCTGACTTTGGCCACTATGTGTCTCTGTCTCTGTCTCTGTCTGTCTCTGTCTCTGTCTGTCTCTGTCTATGTCTATGTCTATGTCTGTCTCTGTCTCTGTCTCTGTCTCTGTTTATGTATATGTCTGTCTCTGTCTCTGTCTCTGTCTCTGTCTCTGTCTCTGTCTCTGTCTCTGTATCTGTCTCTGTCTCTGTCTCTGTCTCTGTCTCTGTCCCTGTCCCTGTCTCTGTCTCTGTCTCTGTCTCTGTATCTGTCTCTGTCTCTGTCTCTGTCTCTGTCTCTGTCTCTGTCTCTGTCTCTGTCTCTGTCTGTCTCTGTCTCTGTCTGACGCTCGCGCTTTCTTGCTCTATCGCTCTCTCGAGTCTCATCTCTCTCGCCTATCTCACTTCTGTTTTTGTATTTACGTATCCGACTGTTTCTCAATCTCTGTGGACAGTGGACATGCATAGCCCTGCTGGTGGGGCTGAAGAGTGCCCGTCTGCTCCCAAACCGTCTCTGGCTCGCGTCACATCAAGGCAGTCATTCTATTGCCTCGTTGTTAAATGAACGAGTATTAAAGGAAATAGTTCACCTTCAACATGGGTTTTGAACTGAAATAGCAGTTTTGTAGCCCGTGTTGAGAAATCCTTATCTGGAACTTGTATTGGCTGAAAAGACTCTCCAGCCGAAGATATTTGACTTTTTGCGAAGGAATACGGCGCATATATGATGTACCGTACCGTCTGAAAGTGCCAGCACTGCCATGGAGCATGCGCAGACCAATAATGCACACCATAACATTAATAATCTACAACCTTCTGTCCTGCATTGGCGCGATGTAGGACCATTTTTGAAAATAAAAAAAGAAACTGTATTAAAAAATATAATAAAATCGTGTTCTGAAAAAAAATTCCCGAAGGTGAACTATTTCCTTGTAATCCCTCTACCCGGTTTAGTCATTTTCGTCGCTCTGCTTCTGGTAACCCTTCAGTGTGAAAAGCTCTTAAGGAGTTCAAGCTGTAGTAGATTCACGCGTTATTGTTTGCTGTTTATCAACAAGATCCCTTGGTGAGCTCCGCACCAATCATCGATATAGATTGTGTATATAAAAGGTATGGTGAAATGGTCCCATATAATGTGCTGGTAATGCATCCCAGGTAAGTCTTGGCCTGATAACTGCATGCGACCTATGTCTAATCAGGAAGCTGCTGCGACTGTTATGCTAGGCTTGGATAGGCTGCTTGATAATGCTGAGATCCAAACAGCAACCAGCATCAGTTTCTTGAATGATCCGCCGCCGGGCCGCCGTGAGTTTGTGACGCTGGGAGCAAGTCGCTACTCTTCGTGACGTCACGGTCCGGCTTCGGTGTCTGGATGATCTGTGGAAGCTCGGTGTAAAATACTGGACAGTTGCAGCTCACAGCTGCCGTGACCTGCTGGATGATCTGTGGAAGCTCGGTGTAAAATACTGGACAGTTGCCGCTCAACAGCTGCCGTGGCCTGCAAACACACTGTCAAAACGCAGCACCACTGATATGGTTTATTGTGGGCGCGTGCCTACATGACATCAGTTTACACAAATGCATATAGTGCTTGGTTCGGCTAACTACTGACATCTTGCGGCTTGGACCGTGCCATGCTCCAAGGGAAATTGATGCCTCGTATACCGGCATATTCATACAGTATGGCACGCTTTATCGTATCCTGAAATACTACACCTGTATGTTTAGGGAAACCTGATGCCAAGATGATAGATTGCACTAAAGCATCTCAGCTGAGGCTACCAGCAACCGCTGGTCCTTATCGGGACCGAACCGGGCGGGATGGGCGCCTGACGGGACTAACTTCAGTCAGCTGATTCCACTGTCCTGTCACAAGTCTGATTCCAATCGATCCATCCGTTCCTCATTTGATCCGAGTTGATTGTGTCGTTTTTATTTGTTCCACAAAACCAGGTTCTTTACCGTGCTTTATACACCAGTGCGTCGCAAATTATTAGGCCCAAGTAGCGCCGGGGTCGTGCTGTATGGGTTTACCCTTTCTTTGACTGGGTCGGCTTGCAGACGGTCCACTGCAAGCAGGTGTCGAAACAGCACTTGCTCTTTTTTGGACACTGTCCGTCATGGGCGCATTTGCGCGGAAGTCGTCTCGTAGGGTTGTCCGGACACTGTGGCCGCACCTGTGGACACCGTCCCGGGTGGACGACTGGACGCTCGGTGCCCTGGTCACCGCTGTCGCAGCAGAAGAACCGACCGGTGGACGTCTTGCAGAAGTACACACAGTCGGTGGTGTCGTCCCACGCGCCGACAACAGCGGCAGTCAACGGGAGAAGGATGAGCCAGAAACGCATGGCTGCCGGAGCTGCGTCTGCTGGTCTCTGGAGAGTCCGCCGCGTCTGCTGGTCTCTGGAGAGTCCGCCGCGTCGGTTGGTCTCTGGAGAGTCCGCCGCGTCGGTTGGTCCCTGGAGAGCCCGCCGCGTCTGCTGGTCTCTGGAGAGTCCGCCGCGTCTGCTGGTCTCTGGAGAGCCCGCCGCGTCGGTTGGTCTCTGGAGAGTCCGCCGCGTCTGCTGGTCTCTGGAGAGCCCGCCGCGTCGGTTGGTCCCTGGAGAGCCCGCCGCGTCAGATGGTCCCTGGACTGTTAGTGGCCTGCACAGCGCCGTCAGGAGAGTGGCTGAAGACTGACTGCTGGCCGCTGTAGCGTTCGCTGGCTTTATATCAGAAGGTTGACAAGGAAGCTGTGTGGTTATCTGCGACAGTCACGTCACGTCACGTCACGTCACGTCTCCCTGCCGCGGCAGTCACGTCCCGGAAACACAGTGCAGCCGTATGGCGACAGAGGTCACTAATTGCACTGCGCTGCACAAATGTCACGTAATCGACACTTTACCAAGGAACTACTGCCTCCCTGCTGCGTGCTGAATCAGTGGCCGCGATCGACGCACGCTGCGTGACGAACCGCCAAATCGGCAAACCTTCGCTTTGCTCTCCTGTTAACTAGAAAGACGGTAACAGTGCTTAAACGGCTTCACCTTTGTGTATGCTTTGTGCATGTTATGTATGCCATATGTGATCATGTTCAAGTTGTTGATTTCCCTTAATTGTGCAATGATTGGTTGCATGCAGAATGCAGATTTAGTGTGTGCGTTATGGTAGTCTAACCATTGGCAAATAAGAATGCCTGTTTGGTCGGATCATTGCTTCATTGTCCTTGTCAATATTAATCCGTCATGTACCCGTATTACGTCAATCGGCGCCGGTCGGTGTCGGACTGCTGATCAGCTCTGTGTCACAGGACTACAACCCGGCCACGAGGAACGCCAAGAAGACGACGGGCCGGCAGACGAGCAACACTAGTTCCTCAGAAGGCCGCCAGGCGGCTAGCGACGCCGGCGCCGGCCGCAGCTCCCAGCACAGGTGGGTTCGGCACTGCTGACCTGACCAGTCACGGCTGTCCTGCCGAGTTGTCCTGTCATGCCGCCTTTCCCATCTGTCAGGCTGCCCTCCTGTTTATCTGTTGTGTTCCCCTGCTGCCCTGTATGTCAGCTATGCTCCCCTGCTGACCTGTCTGTCCGTCATGCTCCCCTGTTGACTCTGTATGTCAGACGTCAGTTATGTCCCCTGCTCCCCTGTCTGTCCGTTATGCTCCCCTGCTCCCCTGTCTGTCAGTTATGCTCCCCTGCTGACTCTGTATGTCAGCTATGCTCCCCTGCTGACTCTGTATGTCAGTTATGCTCCCCTGCTGACTCTGTATGTCAGTTATGCTCCCCTGCTGACTCTGTATGTCAGTTATGCTCCCCTGCTGACTGTCTGTCAGTTATGCTCCCCTGCTGACTCTGTCAGTCAGTTATGCTCCCCTGCTGACTCTTTATGTCAGCTATGCTCCCCTGCTGACTGTCTGTCAGTTATGCTCCCCTGCTGACTCTGTATGTCAGCTATGCTCCCCTGCTGACTCTGTATGTCAGTTATGCTCCCCTGCTGACTCTGTCTGTCCGTTATGGTGACTCTGTCTCCCCCCCCCCCCCCCCTCACACTCTCGGCGGCAGTAACGGCCACGGGTCCGAGGAGCCGGCCGGCAGCCCGTCCGAGTGGGACGAGTACTCGACCGACCTGGTGGACAACGGCGAGGCGGGCGTCGCCGTCAGGGCCGTGTACGACTACGAGGGCGTCGAGACCGACGAGCTCTCATTCAAAGCCGGTATGAAAACACGACTATTCAAATCATTTGAAATTACATCAATCGTGAAATCCTTTGTATGGAATTAATCTACGTATTATCTACGTGTCATGAGATGAAAAATATATCGTGTAATAGCTTTACCAAGCCTCAGTAGCATTTGGTTAGTTTTTTTTTTAGCTTTTTGTTATTGCCACATCCTGAGTTCGTTTTAAAGCCCGTGTTGATTTCCATTCTGGCTACGGTGTTGACTCCCATACTGGCGCTAACTCGACTCTGACTCCTATGCCCCGCTGCAGGCGAAACTTTCGACAAGCTGGAGGATGAGGACGAGCAGGGTTGGTGCAAGGGCCGCAAGGACGGCAAGGTCGGCCTCTTCCCGGCCAACTATGCCGTGACCAACTAGCCGGCCGACCCGGAGTCGCAGTGGCTAGCTTGCCTGCCTGGAGGGCACTGGCCGGTCACTGGCGCCGGAAGGTGTAACGCTTCCTGCCGCTGTCCGGGCGGCGAGCTGTTGTGCTGCGCAGTTGAATGCGTGAAGACTGTATGGTGCGGCGTTGGACGTTGCAGTGAGCACCAGAGAGGGCAGTGTGAGGGCATTCACAGGGACTGTGAGGCGTGGCGAGCAGAGTACAGCGCCAGACACATTTGACAGGGTGTCATCGCCTGTCAGACACATGTGACAGGCTGTCAGCGCCTGTCAGACCCATGTGACAGGTTGGCAGCGCCTGTCAGACACATGTGACAGGTTGGCAGCGCCTGTCAGACACATGTGACAGAGTGTCAGAGCCTGTCAGACACATGTGACAGGTTTTCAGCGCCTGTCAGACACATGTGACAGGGTGTCAGCTCCTGTCAGACACATGTGACAGGTTGTCAGGCGCCTGCCAGACACATGTGACAGGTTGTCAGCGCCTGTCAGACACATGTGACAGGTTATCAGCGCCTGTCAGACACATGTGACAGGTTGTCAGCGCCTGTCAGACACATGTGACAGGGTGTCGGCACTCAGCGCCTGTCTGGTGCGACAGCCAACGCCCAGCCAGCGGTGTGGTGATTAAGGGATGCTGCCGTGTGCGGAGCGGCGTCTTAACAAACCCCAGCCAATGTGTGGAATGTGGAGTATATGTCTTCGGACCAAACTGTAACCCGTGTTTGTAGTGCGTGTGTGCCCGACAAAACCCAGATCAACGTGTGGAACGTGCGTGCGTGAGTGCGGTCGTATGTTTCGTCCTAACCTCAGCCAGTGTGTGTGCCTTCTATTATCAGACGAGCGCGCATGTTTGAGAGCCCAAGTCCTGCCGATAAACTATATAAAGTGAATGTGCCTACCGAATTCAGCCAGTGTAGTAGCTGTGCCTTCGGCCAAGCTGTGCCTGTGAGACGAGTGTGTTGCCTTCTATCTAGGACCAGACCCCGTCCAGTGAACGTCATGTATGAACATTCCAGTTCCGACGAAACTCCAGCCTGTGTTTAACTTACATGCGTCTCATGTCTGTCTGCCTGGTAGGTGGTGTGTGTGTGTGTTACGCTGTTACGGCCGCGCTGTTACAGCGTTGTGCGCGGTACGATCCGGGCAGACCGGGCGGCTTTGGATATCAATGGACAGAGCGGACAGCCGGTCATTGTTATCACGGCGTTAGCGTGCCTGTGTTCGGTGGATTCGCACTCCATCCTTCGTCGAGCGCACCTCTGTCTCAGCCTGTGTATGTTACCGTTGAAGCGGCGGGCGAGGGCGGTGTACGCCGCCCCCGATGTTTGAATCCTGTCTCCGCCGGCCGGCCGGCCCCGATTCCGGCAGCTCGCGCCTGTTACCGTCAGGCAGGCTCTGTTGTTTTGTGTCCTCGTGTGGCGTCGCCAGTTCGCCGTGCTTTAATCGAAAGCAGCTCGTGATCGTGATTGTGGATCATTCCGGATTGGCGAGTGATTGGTGCGGTGTCCGGTGCGGTGCCGGGCTGACCGTTTGTCAGGGATCATATCGCGGCGAGAGAGGTGCCTCTGTGGCGCCGGCCTCCCCGCGGTCAGACGCGGAGAAATCGGCGCTGAAATATACAACAGCCCAATCGTCTCTGTCGATATTGAGAAACTGCCACCACTAATCGGCGACACGGCTGAGTGGTGCGCTAATGAGGAGTGTCAGCGGCCGGCTCGGGTCATCTACGCCAACAGGCACAGGCAGAGAGCTTCCGACGCTGGTCGTCATCAACGCGTCACGAAGTTCTATTAATATCCTATGAATCCGTAGTAATGCATGCGAAGGTTTGGGGACCAGGCAAGCACCACACCTTTTGGGACCAGGCAAGCACCACACCTTTTGGGACCAGGCAAGCACCACACCTTTTGGGACCAGGCAAGCACCACACCTTTTGGGACCAGGCAAGCACCACACCTTTTGGGACCAAGCAAGCACCACACCTTTTGGGACCAGGCAAGCACCACACCTTTTGGGACCAGGCAAGCACCACACCTTTTGGGACCAGGCAAGCACCACACCTTTTGGGACCAGGCAAGCACCACATCTTTTGGGACCAGGCAAGCACCACACCTTTTGGGACCAGGCAAGCACCACACCTTTTGGGACCAGGCAAGCACCACACCTTTTGGGACCAGGCAAGCACCACACCTTTTGGGACCAGGCAAGCACCACACCTTTTGGGACCAGGCAAGCACCACATCTTTTGGGACCAGGCAAGCACCACACCTTTTGGGACCAGGCAAGCACCACACCTTTTGGGACCAGGCAAGCACCACACCTTTTGGGACCAGGAAAGCACCACACCTTTTGGGACCAGGCAAGCACCACATCCTTTTGGGACCAGGCAAGCACCACACCTTTTGGGACCAGGCAAGCACCACACCTTTTGGGACCAGGCAAGCACCACACCTTTTGGGACCAAGCAAGCACCACACCTTTTGGGACCAGGCAAGCACCACACCTTTTGGGACCAGGCAAGCACCACACCTTTTGGGACCAGGCAAGCACCAAACCTTTTGGGACCAGGCAAGCACCACACCTTTTGGGACCAGGCAAGCACCACACCTTTTGGGACCAGGCAAGCACCACATCTTTTGGGACCAGGCAAGCACCACACCTTTTGGGACCAGGCAAGCACCACACCTTTTGGGACCAGGCAAGCACCACACCTTTTGGGACCAGGCAAGCACCACATCCTTTTGGGACCAGGCAAGCACCACACCTTTTGGGACCAGGCAAGCACCACACCTTTTGGGACCAGGCAAGCACCACACCTTTTGGGACCAGGCAAGCACCACATCCTTTGGGACCAGGCAAGCACCACATCCTTTTGGGACCAGGCAAGCACCACACCTTTTGGGACCAGGCAAGCACCACACCTTTTGGGACCAGGCAAGCACCACACCTTTTGGGACCAGGCAAGCACCACACCTTTTGGGACCAGGCAAGCACCACACCTTTTGGGACCAGGCAAGCACCACACCTTTTGGGACCAAGCAAGCACCACACCTTTTGGGACCAGGCAAGCACCACACCTTTTGGGACCAGGCAAGCACCACACCTTTTGGGACCAAGCAAGCACCACACCTTTTGGGACCAGGCAAGCACCACACCTTTTGGGACCAAGCAAGCACCACACCTTTTGGGACCAGGACGCTAATTGGAACTCTCGCCCTGTCCCAGCCGAGGGATAGGGGCGACTTTTTCAGAGGCCCTCCGAGGGATATGAACCACCGTAATGCATGCGAGCACGGCTACCGTGATCCGCTGGGCGGTCCCACATAAAAACCCAGTGCTCAGTCACCGTATATTAAATACACCAGACGCGAACCATCAAGGTGGTCGCATAACAAACTTCTTCTTTACGACAGCATCCGCCATCAATTAATTTTTCGATGACGCCAATCCGCAATTAACAATCGAAACCAGTCTAAAAAATACCAAGGCACCGTAACGCAAGTTCGCCAATGGCCCCTAGCCGGCCATGAGGGCGAGTAAAACATCACTTCCCCACACCTTCTCCCTGACGCAGACCATCTCCATTGCTCATTATCGGCCCTCTGTGCGCCTATTTCTTCCTTGCTAGCGTGCGCTGCTTCTCTCCAAACTCGACAATCTTCTCGTCGACGGAGAGTCCCTTGCGCCTGCGCACGGCGTTCATGTGCCTCCGAGCGGCGTTCTCAGTGTCGGCCTTCTGTCCGTACAGCAGGTACTCCTCCTCCGTGGTCGGCACCCAGAACGGGTCCGTGTCGAGCGTCTCCCAGTGGCTGAACACCAGCTGCGGCGCCGCCAGGCCCGAGGTCTCCTTCCGCAGCTCCTGCGTCAGCTGGAAGCTTTCCACCACCGGCACGTACGCCGTCACGCTGAAGCTGTGGGAGCCCTCGTTGCGGTCTCCATGCACGATGCGGCCGCCGCGTCGGCCGATCACAGAGTACATGCGGCCCAGCGCCTGGCCGGTCACTTGCACCTGGCAGCGGTACATGGCCGCCATCATCCGCTGGGGCTGCGCCTGGAACGCCCGCCGGCACGCCGCAGACACCGCCGACATGATCTGACCGCTGAGCAGGCCGCGCATGCCGCCTGTCTCCTCCTTGTCCGCCTCGTTAAGCACCAGCAACTCCACCACGAAGCAGACGCCGCGCATCGGCTCCTCGCAGAGCGGGCCTGCGGCCGTGGCCAGCTGGAAGCCGTGCACCACGCTGTCGTCGAAGGCGGCCAGCGGCGCCGCCTCCGCCGGCTGCGGCTCCCACACAGACGGTCGACGGTACTCGGACGTGGCGCTGATCAGCATGTTCGGCCCGCAGCGGCGCGGCCCGAAGCTCCACACGCGGTCCACGAGCGGCGCCAGCTCGCTGTCGGCAGCGGCCAGCCGGCGGCGCAGCTCGTCCCGACAGCGGCGCGCGCGGCTCCAGCTCACCGCCGAGGCTGGCGGACGCTCGCGGCCCAGCAGCTCGTGTAGCTCGCGACGGCTCTTCTCGCTCAGCTCCGTCTCGCTCTTCTCGTGCTCGCCGTCACCGTCGGCAGCCGACTCGGAGAGCTGCCGCAGCCGGCCGGCCGCCGGGTCCGGCTCAGCGGCGTCCCGCTGCCGGCGACGCAGCAGCCCGGACAGCAGCTCAGAGTTGGCATCCAGCAGCTCGGTGACGGCCGCCGGCAGAGGGACGGCCCGCACGGACAGCGTGGCCCGCCCGCCCGGTGTGGTCACCTCGACCCGACCCCCGGCCGACCCCGGGTCCTCGGTGCGCTCATCGATGGCCTCGTTAACCATGTCCGTCCGCGGCGGCTCCACGATCGTTTCCCGGAACGGCACGATCGGCTCGGAGGCGTTTATCTCCACGCCGGCGAACCGCTCGCGCAGGTCGTCCAGGCAGCGCTGCAGGTGCACCTCGCCGGCGGTGGTCAGCACGTGCTCTCCGCTCTCCTGCACGGTGACGCGCACGCAGGCGTCAGCCTGGTTCAGCAGGCGCAGACCGGCCACCAGGCGCGGCATGTCGGCCGGCCGCGCCGGCTCCACGGCCACACGCACGATCGGCACCACGGCAGAGCTGAGCTCCGAGAAGGCCGGACACGCTGGTGTGGAGGCCAGCGTGGCCGACTTGAGCACGTGGTCGGCCAGGCCGCCGATGCCGACCACGCAGCCGGCCGGCGCCTCGGCCAGCTCCTCCAGCGCGCGGCCCATCAGCAGGTACAGCGGGCCCACGACGCACTCGGTGATGTGCTGTCCGGCCGCCAGCTTCGCCAGGGACGCGGCCGTGGCCACCGTGCCGGCTGCGGACAGCTCGCGCAGCGCCGCCGCCGGGTCGTGCTTCGGCCCCAGCACCAGCAGTCGCTGTCCCGGCCGCAGCGTGCCCGAGAACACGCGCGCGAACGCCACGAACACCTCACACGGGTCGGCGGCGGCCGGCTCCGTGTCCGGCTCGGCGGCGGCTGCTGTGGTCTGGCGCAGGGCGGCTTCCTGCTCCTCAGACAGCGGCACGCCGGCCGACGCGTCGTTGTCGGGCGGCCCGTCGGCGGCGGCGGCGGCGCGCTCGGCGTGTCTTCTGCGCGCCTCGTCCCGCCGCCGTTCCATATCCTCGGTCGTCAGCGGCCGCGCCCGATTCTCCGGCATCTCCGCCCGGTCCACCGCCACCATCTTCGACACGAACACGATGACGGGCGCGTCCTCGGCGGCGTCACAGCGCGTGAACAGGTCGCGCAGGGCGCGCGTCTCCTCCGGCAGCTGGTCGAACTCGAGCCCGCGGCCGGTGAGCAGCCGTTCGGCGCGCTCCGTCGAGAGGCTGGTGGCGGCCGGCAGGCGGGCCACCACCATGTCGAGCACGGCCGGCGCCAGCGGCAGCCACTGGGAGAAGACAGCCTGCAGCTGGACGCGGGGGTCGGTGGAGCGCATGTCGCGCGGCGACACCGTCAGCTTCAGACTGGACACGATCTTGTCGGTCATCGCCTTGTCGCGCCGTACGGCGATCGCCTCGTACACGGCCCACACGTTCTGCAGGATGAACTGCACGAACAGCGGCACCTTGGCCTTCTCTTGCGCGCCCTTCATGATCCGCTTTGTCTTGGTGTTGAGGTAGAAGTCGCCCCACAGCGTCTTGTTGAGCACCTCCTGGCGAATGCCGAGCTTCTCGCTGTAGATGCGGCTGAAGTGCTGGATACCGAAGCCCCAGCCGTCGTAGGCGCTGGCGAACAGCACATTGCCGGCGTCCGGCGAGAAGTAGACGCTCGAGTCGTCCACGTCCTCCATACCGGTGTACCAGTCGGACACGTCCCGCGTGGACGGGTCCCCTGATTGGGGCGCCCCAGGGCCGGCAGAGGAGGGGTCGGCGGTGTCCGGCCGCGGCACCGTCGATGGACGCTCCAGGAACTCTGTGGTGAACACCTCCGCCACGACGGCGTTCACCTGTTCCAGCACCTGCCGGACGCACGGGCAGGCCCAGCTGGTCAGGCACCACAGTCAATTACCGACACAGATACAGGGAAACATACATGGGCGTAACCACCTTCCGAAAGGAGGTGGGGACGGAGGCACTTTGAAGTCGACTCTTTCCATGCAACGCCCATAGGCGTAATGTTAAAATCCGAAAATGTTACTGGGGACTGATACTCAGTGACCCCAGTGGTGGTTACGCGCCTGGAAACAGAGGGCTATAGTGGCCGCATATTTAAATTTGAATTGTCTTGGCAGCATCACAGCAGCAGGCGCCGCAGCACTGTCGCGGTTACCGCGAGCAGAGAGCTCCTGCATAATTCAGGTTGGGTTTAGAACGCCCTGATGTTTTACTTGATACTGGATCGAACACGATAAAGCAAAAACGTCACTCAGCGACACATCTCAGTGACACAACAGGTTCAACAGGACACCCCCGGACACCCCTATCACAGGACACCCCTGGATACTTCTATCACAGTACACCCCAGGATACCCCTATCACAGGACACCCCAGGATACCCCTATCACAGGACACCCCTGGATACCTCTATCACAGGACACCCCAGGATACCTCTATCACAGGACACCCCAGGATACCCCTATCACAGGACACCCCAGGATACCCCTATCACAGGACACCCCTGGATACCTCTATCACAGGACACCCCAGGATACCCCTATCACAGGACACCCCAGGATACCCCTATCACAGGACACCCCTGGATACCTCTATCACAGGACACCCCAGGATACCCCTATCACAGGACACCCCTGGATACCCCTATCACAGGACACCCCAGGATACCCCTATCACAGGACACCCCTGGATAACTCTATCACAGGACACCCCGGGATACCTCTATCACAGGACACCCCAGGATACCCCTATCACAGGACACCCCTGGATACCTCTATCACAGGACACCCCAGGATACCCCTATCACAGGACACCCCAGGATACCCCTATCACAGGACACCCCTGGATAACTCTATCACAGGACACCCCAGGATACCCCTATCACAGGACACCCCAGGATACCCCTATCACAGGACACCCCTGGATACCCCTATCACAGGACACCCCAGGGTACCCCTATCACAGGACACCCCTGGATACCTCTATCACAGGACACCCCTGGATACCCCTATCACAGGACACCCCAGGATACCCCTATCACAGGACACCCCAGGATACCCCTATCACAGGACACCCCTGGATACCTCTATCACAGGACACCCCAGGATACCCCTATCACAGGACACCCCAGGATACCCCTATCACAGGACACCCCAGGATACCCCTATCACAGGACACCCCAGGATACCCCTATCACAGGACACCCCAGGATACCCCTATCACAGGACACCCCAGGATACCTCTATCACAGGACACCCCAGGATACCCCTATCACAGGACACCCCAGGATACCCCTATCACAGGACACCCCGGGAGTCATGCGTCCAGTCCCAGCGCAGCTCGTTATGTCGCAGCACCCGTGCCGGTCGTCTTACCTGCGTCAGATGCATGTGGGCGCTGAGCGGCGTTAGGCCCAGCTCCAGCACCAGCCGGTCGATCTTGTTCAGCACCAGCACCGGTCGGATGCCCTCGGTCCAGGCCTGGCGCAGCACCACCTCTGTCTGGGCGCAGACGCCCTCCACCACGTCCACCAGCACCAGCGCGCCGTCACACAGACGCACGGCCGTGCTCACCTCCGACGAGAAGTCCACGTGGCCCGGCGAGTCGATCAGGTTGACGAGGTGGTGCTGTCCGGCCGCGTCGGTGTGGTGCAGCGCGATGGCCGAGCTCTTCATGGTGATGCCGCGCCGCTGCTCGTCCGGCCGGCTGTCCAGGTATCGCAGCCGGCCGGCCAGGCGCGCCGAGATCACCCCGTTACTGGCCACCAGCGCGTCCGCCAGCGTCGTCTTGCCGTGGTCCACGTGCGCCAGGATGCAGATGTTGCGCACCCGGTCCGGGTGGCGCTGCAGCGACGCCAACTGCGCGGCGGAGACGGTGCGCGGCATGGCGCAGCTGCGACGGGTGGCGCCAGTAACAGATGGGTGGTGGGCTGCTCACAGCCGCGCACTCCCTGCTGACAGAAACACAGTAGCCACTGTTGGTAGGTGTGGTGTCACCCTAAACCTGGGTATACCTAACGGGCATACAACAAATGCTGAGTTATTATAGGAAGTATTGTGGACAGGCAGTTCCCAGGCAGGCAATTCCCTGTCGGCAAGAATTCCAGTCATTCTCAGGATAAAGCAGCAGAGAATTCCAGTCATCCTCAGGATAAAGCAGCAGAGAATTCCAGTCATCCTCAGTATAAAGCAGCAGAGAATTCCAGTCATTCTCAGGATAAAGCAGCAGAGAATTCCAGTCATCCTCAGGATAAAGCAGCAGAGAATTCCAGTCATCCTCAGTATAAAGCAGCAGAGAATTCCAGTCATTCTCAGGATAAAGCAGCAGAGAATTCCAGTCATCCTCAGGATAAAGCAGCAGAGAATTCCAGTCATCCTCAGTATAAAGCAGCAGAGAATTCCAGTCATTCTCAGTATAAAGCAGCAGAGAATTCCAGTCATCCTCAGGATAAAGCAGCAGAGAATTCCAGTCATTCTCAGTATAAAGCAGCAGAGAATTCCAGTCATTCTCAGGATAAAGCAGCAGAGAATTCCAGTCATCCTCAGGATAAAGCAGCACAGAATTCCAGTCATCCTCAGTATAAAGCAGCAGAGAATTCCAGTCATTCTCAGTATAAAGCAGCAGAGAATTCCAGTCATCCTCAGGATAAAGCAGCAGAGAATTCCAGTCATCCTCAGTATAAAGCAGCAGAGAATTCCAGTCATTCTCAGTATAAAGCAGCAGAGAATTCCAGTCATCCTCAGGATAAAGCAGCAGAGAATTCCAGTCATCCTCAGGATAAAGCAGCAGAGAATTCCAGTCATCCTCAGTATAAAGCAGCAGAGAATTCCAGTCATTCTCAGGATAAAGCAGCAGAGAATTCCAGTCATTCTCAGTATAAAGCAGCAGAGAATTCCAGTCATCCTCAGTATAAAGCAGAAGAGAATTCCAGTCATCCTCAGGATAAAGCAGCAGAGAATTCCAGTCATCCTCAGGATAAAGCAGCAGAGAATTCCAGTCATCCTCAGGATAAAGCAGCAGAGAATTCCAGTCATCCTCAGGATAAAGCAGCAGAGAATTCCAGTCATTCTCAGTATAAAGCAGCAGAGAATTCCAGTCATTCTCAGTATAAAGCAGCAGAGAATTCCAGTCATCCTCAAGATAAAGCAGCAGAGAATTCCAGTCATTCTCAGTATAAAGCAGCAGAGAATTCCAGTCATTCTCAGTATAAAGCAGCAGAGAATTCCAGTCATTCTCAGTATAAAGCAGCAGAGAATTCCAGTCATCCTCAGGATAAAGCAGCAGAGAATTCCAGTCATTCTCAGTATAAAGCAGCAGAGAATTCCAGTCATTCTCAGTATAAAGCAGCAGAGAATTCCAGTCATTCTCAGTATAAAGCAGCAGAGAATTCCAGTCATTCTCAGGATAAAGCAGCAGAGAATTCCAGTCATCCTCAGGATAAAGCAGCAGAGAATTCCAGTCATCCTCAGTATAAAGCAGCAGAGAATTCCAGTCATCCTCAGTATAAAGCAGCAGAGAATTCCAGTCATTCTCAGTATAAAGCAGCAGAGAATTCCAGTCATCCTCAGGATAAAGCAGCAGAGAATTCCAGTCATTCTCAGGATAAAGCAGCAGAGAATTCCAGTCATTCTCAGTATAAAGCAGCAGAGAATTCCAGTCATCCTCAGGATAAAGCAGCAGAGAATTCCAGTCATTCTCAGTATAAAGCAGCAGAGAATTCCAGTCATCCTCAGGATAAAGCAGCAGAGAATTCCAGTCATTCTCAGTATAAAGGAGCAGAGAATTCCAGTCATCCTCAGGATAAAGCAGCAGAGAATTCCAGTCATTCTCAGGATAAAGCAGCAGAGCAAATATGAACACCATGTCCTTCCTGTATGGCTCTCCATACTTATGGAAACTTATGTCAATTTGAATTTTAGATCAGCCTGGTAAAGCAACAGCCAAACAGTTTCCAAAGGTGTTGTAACCAAGCAAACTGACAATGCTAAACACACACAAGTTCCAGGCTTGCTCGTTACTGTGACAACTATGGAATATTCACTCAGTTGCATAAGCTAATAAGATAATAGTAAATGACTACAACCTTTTCCGCTCAATTTCGGCGCTCGTGCACCCATTAGAAATACGATAAACATGTCACACAGTCACAGGCTGAGACATTCTGAAAATTTGTAAATGCATCCTCATAGTGTATTGGGTATCAGTTCATATAAGTTACACATCAATTTATAAAATCTCCAGAGTGCTTGTACATTGTACAAGGAGCATATGTATATACACACACACACACACACACATATATATATATATATATATATATATATATATATATATATATATATATATATATATATATATATATATTTATGTAATGCTATTTTTGACTGACCTCGCCTTGAGTACCTTAAAAATACTATTTAAAATTGAATATATTTTTATAAAACCAAAAAGATTAATTTTCGATCACGGATCTTTGTCGAATCAAGTTTCAGTAAAATTAAAATCATATTCAATTTGAAAAAAGTGTTTTTAAGGTACTCAAGGGGAGGTCAGTCAAAAAGAACATTACATAAATATACATTTATAAAAGTTTTAATATCAATTCATATCAGTCTTCAACTAATATATTCTTGCCAGAACTCCCTAAGTAGCAAAGACGCAGTCCTACGGGATAAATGAGCCTCTAAATTCCATGAATGAGCCTCTAAATTCCATGAATTGGTAAGGTTAGTGTAGAGTGTACGTGAGTGTACGTGTGCTGTAGCCTGATAGAGCTCAGTGCTTTAACTTTTTCTCTTCTTTGCAGGAAGGCCAGTAGTATTCGTTTATGTTCATCAATAAAAAGGTTATCAGAACGAATGTCTCTGATCATGCTACTGGCCTTCCGTTGTCGAATCAGTGCCAAGGCCTAGTGCCAAGGGAGAAGCGCTACGCACCCGTTGAGGGCGAAGCCCTGGCGGTCGCATGGGCTCTGGAACAGCCTAGGAATTTGGGCCATTTTCTGGATTTTTTTGGGTCCAAAGAATTTTGCTCTCTTCATATTTTGTTCAGGAAATTTGCTCTCTTTTCGCCTAATCTTACCGACATTGTAGTTAAAATATAATTCAATATTCCTCACAAGGATTTAATATCTATTACAAATCAGGATTTAAAAAAACTTTCCAAGTAGAATAATTAAAACAAAAATGAAAATCTTAACTTGCCTGACAATACAATTTTACTCTCCACCTATGGATTTTTACTCTCCGGGACCAGGTCATGATTTGAAAAATCCAACACTGCTCTGGAAGACAGTCGATTCTTCACTATGGGCTGCCGCGGCCTAGCCTAGTCGTCGCCAGGGATCACAAACCCCTCACGAAGCTTCTCGGGGTCAGGGAACTGGCGGACATCCAAAAAAAAACGCCTTTTCCGACTGAAACAGCGAACATATATGTGGAGGTATCAGATCGTTCACGTGCCGGGAAGGACAATTCCAGCTGCGGACGCCGCGTCTCGATACCCTTCCTCCGTCCTCAGCTCGGCCAGACCAGGAGGCCGACTCGTTGGCCGCTCTTCGCGTCCCAGCCGGCACTGAAGACGACCTGGAGGACACCATCGTTGCCGCAGCCCGGACCGCGCTCGACGCGGTCACATGGGAGCGCGCCAGAGACGTCACCCGCCAGGATGGCGACTTCCAACAACTTGTCGGCATGGTCCAATCTGGCTTTCCCGCCTCACGTGACGAAGTCCCAGAGCCGCTGCAGCCGTACTGACAATTCCGAGAGCGACTGTTATCATTGACGGAGTGGTAATGGCTAATGCTGCACGACCGTGTGGTAATCCCGCCAACTCTGCGGACAGAGGTACTGCGCGCGCTACATGCCGCCCATCAGGGCACGAGCCAGATGGCCCACCGGGCGCTGAGTGCAGTATTTTGGCCGGGCATATCGAAGGACATTGAGGCCACACGCAGCAGATTTCACGGGTGCTGGCGCATGACACCTTCCCACCCACCCATGCCACCAGTGCCGCCATGCGTATCGACGCCGCCGTTTCAGGCTATCGCTGCTGATTTGTGTGTCGCACGCGACACTGGCCACCTTGTCGTCAATCGGTTCAGTGGATGGCCTCACGTGGTGGCGGCCTCTCTCGGGCGCCGCGGGGTTTGGGGGAGCCCTTATCAATTATTTCGCGGCATACGGCATTCCAGAGGAACTAAGCACCGACGGCGGTCCCGAATTCACCGCGAAGGCGACAGCGGCACTGCTTCAGCGCTGGGGGTGCGCCATCGCCTGTCCTCCGCACATCATCCGCCGCAATCCAACCGGAGGGCGGAGGTGGCAGTGAAGAGCATGAAACGTCTGCTGACGTCACACACACGGACGAAAACGGCGGGCTGGACACGAAGCAGTGGCGGCCGGCCGCTTGAGGTTTCGCAACACGCCGGCCCCAGACACAGGCCTCTCCCCGGCACAGATCGTATTCGGCCGCAAACTCCGCGACCTGCTGCAAATCGCTCCGCAGGAACAGGTCTTCAGCAGCCCTGCCATATGTATGTACACCCGGTGTGGCTGGAGACATGGGAGCAACAAGAAGAGGCCATCCGGCCACAGTTCGCCAAGCAGATGGATGCTCTGAGACATGGGAGCAACAAGAAGAGGCCATCCGGCCACAGTTCGCCAAGCAGATGGATGCTCTGAGACATGGGAGCAACAAGAAGAGGCCATCCGGCCACAGTTCGCCAAGCAGATGGATGCTCTGAGACATGGGAGCAACAAGAAGAGGCCATCCGGCCACAGTTCGCCAAGCAGATGGATGCTCTGAGACATGGGAGCAACAAGAAGAGGCCATCCGGCCACAGTTCGCCAAGCAGATGGATGCTCTGAGACATGGGAGCAACAAGAAGAGGCCATCCGGCCACAGTTCGCCAAGCAGATGGATGCTCTGAGACATGGGAGCAACAAGAAGAGGCCATCCGGCCACAGTTCGCCAAGCAGATGGATGCTCTGAGCTCCCATAAGCGTCAGCTGCCGCCATTGACACCCGGCGCCACAGTTCGCCAAGCAGATGGATGCTCTGAGCTCCCATAAGCGTCAGCTGCCGCCATTGACACCCGGCGCCACAGTTCGCCAAGCAGATGGATGCTCTGAGCTCCCATAAGCGTCAGCTGCCGCCATTGACACCCGGCGCCACAGTTCGCCAAGCAGATGGATGCTCTGAGCTCCCATAAGCGTCAGCTGCCGCCATTGACACCCGGCGCCACAGTTCGCCAAGCAGATGGATGCTCTGAGCTCCCATAAGCGTCAGCTGCCGCCATTGACACCCGGCGCCACAGTGCAGTGCTATTGCAAAACCAGGTCGGTCCGCACCGCAAACGCTGGGAGCCGACGCTGGGACCGCACCGGCAAGGTAGTCGACACCAAGCCACATCATCAGTATCTCACCGAAGGCCACGGATCCGGGCGGGTCACCCTGAGGATGGGACCGCACCGGCAAGGTAGTCGACACCAAGCCACATCATCAGTATCTCATCAAAGGCCACGGATCCGGGCGGGTCACCCTGAGGATGGGACCGCACCGGCAAGGTAGTCGACACCAAGCCACATCATCAGTATCTCATCAAAGGCCACGGATCCGGGCGGGTCACCCTGAGGATGGGACCGCACCGGCAAGGTAGTCGACACCAAGCCACATCATCAGTATCTCACCAAAGGCCACGGATCCGGGCGGGTCACCCTGAGGATGGGACCGCACCGGCAAGGTAGTCGACACCAAGCCACATCATCAGTATCTCACCAAAGGCCACGGATCCGGGCGGGTCACCCTGAGGATGGGACCGCACCGGCAAGGTAGTCGACACCAAGCCACATCATCAGTATCTCACCAAAGGCCACGGATCCGGGTGGGTCACCCTGAGGATGGGACCGCACCGGCAAGGTAGTCGACACCAAGCCACATCATCAGTATCTCATCAAAGGCCACGGATCTGGGCGGGTCACCCTGAGGATGGGACCGCACCGGCAAGGTAGTCGACACCAAGCCACATCATCAGTATCTCATCAAAGGCCACGGATCCGGGCGGGTCACCCTGAGGATGGGACCGCACCGGCAAGGTAGTCGACACCAAGCCACATCATCAGTATCTCATCAAAGGCCAAGGATCCGGGCGGGTCACCCTGAGGAACCGGCGATTCCTGCGGCACATTCAGGGACTAGCTCGCTCCTCCCACGCACCGAACTCGCCTTAGCCGCCCATCGCACCTGCCTCGCCGACCCCGAGGCCGACGTGCGCGAGCCGTCGACCCAAACCGTCAGGCTGTCCCTCACCGTCTCCATGCTCGACCCCTGCTCGACGTCCGGTGACCTTCCATGCGTCACTAGAAGTCCTGCCGGGGGATTTTCAGGAGCTGCCTGCCCGTCCAGCTGACACGCGCTCCACGCACCCGACGACGCACCATCTGGCCAACCCCCTAAGGATCTACCACCGCCGCCAGCCCTGCACCCCGCGGCTTCCCCTGCCCCACCACAACATCCTGACCTTGGACTTTCATGCTATCAGAATGTTAACAATACAGATACACTAAAGCAACATGTGTCAGTATCATCTGCACTCTGACAGCATGACAAGTCTGAGGTTAGGATGTGTCTGAAGATTGGATCTTTACTTTACCCTACTTGTACACTGTACAAGACACCCATTGACATCACTTTACTTTAAACGTGACTGCTGTCTGCTGCCACACGGCACACAGTATGCCATCCCAGCCGAGCCAATAGCAAGCTCCAAAGATACTTGAACCTGGCCTGCCACACTAGGTGAGATCTGAAGTACAGTGCTCTACCAGCCGAGGTTGAGGTTGAGGTAGGTAAAAATGTAAAATAAGCATGCCACCTACGGTATTAGTTCAGTAATTCACCTCCCCAGTTTATGGTGTTCATGAGGTCCCTAATAGAAGATTAGTCAGCTCAAGCTGAGGGTAATATTACAAGACTGAAAAGTGGATTATCTTTGACTGTCTACAAGATGGTCTGGGGGTCCGGGGGTGACAGCCCCCATTAGGTTCTGCAGTGCAGCGAGCGAATGGGAGTGGGGCGTTCTAAATGTGGGTCCCTGCGACAGTAATTGCTGTGAAGTTGTCATGGCGATATTCCGCTTTGCACACCTTTATATAGGCGAATTGAATATTGTATACTAATTCTACACGTCTGATTTCATCAGAACTGCACTCAAAATAGGGACATTATCAGTACTTACCTGACAATAATTATTTGTATAACCCGCCAATAGCCTCAGCCGACCGCCCGTAACCCCGCAACGACTCCGCCTACAATTAAATGTAAACAACGTGGGCGCATAAATGCGTCACATACTGGCTATCATATGACGTCATATGTATCTGGTCGGCCACTAAACCCTATCACGCTCAATCCCGGCGGCGGCTATTTGCTTTTTAGTAATAATGGCTACAAGCGAATCTAAGGTTTCGTCCCGATCGGACTTATGGCTACGAGCGAATCTTAGGTTCCGTCCCGATCGGACTTGATGGCTACGAGCGAATCTTAGGGTTCGTTTCGACCGAATTTAATGGCTACGAGAATCTTAGGTTCGTCCCGATCGGACTTAATGGCTACGAGCGAATCTTAGGTTTCGTCCCGATCGGACTTAAAGGGAGTGTGCCTACTGTTTTGGAATGTCAAAAATATTTTTCATACAGTAAGTAGCTATTGGTTTGATTATTGTAAATGATGAAATTCACATCTGGATTTAGTTGAATTTTCACTTATATTGTTTTTTGCTTATTTTTTTCTCTCGATATATATAAAACGATCGCCACTATGGTGATGTTATGTAAAACGGCGCACGTAAGACAATACAATTATGGTCACATCATGCAATATAGAAAGACAAGTTTTGCACAGCACGTTCTTGCCACTGTGAACTTTATTATGTGCAAGTTTATTGCAAGCTCTAAATTTATATCTTCTTCAAAAAATTATCATCGGCCATCATCAAAACGGCCATCATCGAAAAACATGATGGCCATCCAGTTTCTGTCCGGCTGCTGCTATCAGCGTGCACAAGCTGTTTTGTAGAATTGCTATTGGCTGGCGCTAACAATATGTTAGCAGTTTAATCGATAGTTGCAGTGCTTCTAGTAGCGGAAGCCCTCTGGAGTCTACCCAATAACTTTTTGCTCCCAGCAGGCAGCAAGTTCCTGGAGTCTTTGGAATATCTCAGCAACTAGGGTGAATCTGGAGAAACGAAGTCATGGGTCAATTCAGAAAATTATGTTCTATAGACCAGTGACAATAACTCCAAATAAGCCATGTGAGTAGGCACACTCCCTTTAATGGCTACGAGCGAATCTTAGGTTTCGTTCTGATCGGACTTAATGGCTACAAGCGAATCTTAGGTTTTGTCCTGATCGGACTTAATGGCGGGGTTAGGTTAGGTTAGTTATACGGAAGAAATATTGGAGAACCAAGTATGGACGATGCTCACACAGAATTTCAAAGCAATATCTATATGTGCACTTCTTTGTCTACCAAAAATATATACATGACGCTCTCACTAAGCCTCTGTTACTGGCGGAGCGCAGGACTTGTATTTGAGACCGAAAGTCGGCCGCGCAGCGGCCGCTACCACGATGTGACCTTACTGGATACATATCTGACGCATTTCACACATAAAACAGCCCACATTGTTTACATTTCAGTGGTAATGGCGGAGTCGTTGCGGTCGGCTGAGGCAATTGACAGGTGATCAAAATAATTATTGTCAGGTAAGTAGTGAGAATTTCCCTGTTTAAGTGCAGTTCTGATGAAATCAGACATGTAGAATTAGTATACAATATTCAATTTTCCTATAAAAAGGTGTGCAAAAGCGGAATATGACCGGTGTCCGGTTTGATTATGTAATGTTTTGGTGATATTCTGCTTTTGCACACCTTTGACCTTTACATAGGCAAATTGAATATTGTATACTAATTCTACATGTCTGATTTCATCAGAAATGCACTCAAAACAGGGACATTATCAGTACTTACCTAACAATAATAATTTTTATCACCCGCAAATAGCCTCAGCCGACTACCTGCAACAACTCCGCCATTACAATGTAAACAACGTCAATGTGGGTGCAGAAATGTGTCAGATACTGGCTATCATATGTATTCATGTGTATCTGGTTGACCACTAAACCCCATCACGCTCTCACTAAACCTCCGGCGGAGCGCAGGACTTGTATTTGAGACCGAAGGTCGGCCGTGCAGCAGCCGCTACCACAAGGTGACCATAGGTCCATACTGGATACATATCTGGCACATTTCACAAAAAAAACAGCCCACGTTGTTTACATTTCAGTTGTAATGGCGGAGTCCTTCCGGTCGGCTGAGGTGATTGACGGGTGCTAAAAATCATTACCAGGTATGTACTGAGAATGGGTAATAGTTCAGTAATTCACCTCCCCAGTTTGTGGTGTTCTTGAGGTCCATACTAGAATAAGAGAGTATACTTTTATGTATTTGTCTATTTTTAGGTTTTTGCCTGTATCAGCGCTTTATTTACACGTTTGTTCCTACTTTCACTGGCGATTTTAATCGCCTTTTATGTATTTATTTTATGCTGCTGTGTTTACTATGCAGTATAGTTGTGTTCTCTTATTGTATGTACCATGTGCACTCATGTAGTTTGTGAATGTTTTAATTTCCTGTTGCATGAGGCAGCATGACTGCAACCGTAAGTGGGCCCTGTGCCTGAGGTTGTCGACTCAATAAATAAATAAATAAATAAATAAATAAATAAATTATTATGACAGACAGAAAATTGCACCAGTAATACCAAAGCTATGATGTCACCAAAAAACATTTATCAGTGACATTTCAACATCACAGTGACATTTTCATATTTCTTCCAACAAAGCTGTTATTATTAATAGGCTAGTAGGCCTAAATACATCAGACTACTTCTTTACACAATAGGGTTTGGTTTTGTCTATAAGATGGTCTGGGAGAGGGGGACAGGCGACAGCCCCCCTGTAGGGCTGCAGCGCAGAGCGAATGTGAGCGGAGCATTATAAAGGTGGGTTCCTGCAACAGTAATTGCTGTAAGGTTTGGCTAGGTTTGATTAAATTATTATTGGTGACGTCCTAGCTTTGGTATTACTGGTACACTTTTCAGTCTGTCATAATAATATTGTCAGCTGACTGCCCTTCTTCTATTAGGGACCTTAAGAAGAACCTTAACCTAGGGAGGTGAATTACTGAACTATTACCCTGAGAATGTCCCTGTTTTGAGTGCAGTTCTGATGAAATCAGATGTGTAGAATTAGTATACAATATTCAATTTTCCTATAAAAAGGTGTGCAAAAGCAGAATACAACCAATGTTTTTGGTGATGTCATAGCTTTGATATTACTGATACACTTTGCTGTATATTGTAATAATACTCTTCTATTAGGGACCTCAAGAACACCATTAAATGGGGAGGTGAATTACTGAACTATTACCCCACCTACTTCATGCATCATTTTGCATTATCTATGGGTTTTAGATGTGCTGATAAAAAATATGCCAATTTGTGGCTCAAATAAATATTTGGACGATACTTGCCGAACAGATGGGCAGCGGGTGCGGATATTCAGCATGGTGCCTCCATAATTTAGGTTTCCCTTGCAGCCACGCGCACTGTGTTGACATAATAGTTGCTGTAATGTTATAAGCGTGTACAACTAACAATTGGAAGTTTTCAGCAAGCAGTGGAATAATGATTTACGTTAACAAAAACACTTATATAAAACTCACCCACCTGTGCACAACTTCACACCGGGACAAACAGTAGAGCAGAGTACTTTATCAATAAGTAGGTTCAAGTTTGGCGTCTGCCATGGCTATGTCATGCCTGGTTCAAACTATAATAAACTAACTATGTTACCACATCACCTATTTCTGGTATGTTTTTTGGAATAGTTCCCATTTTTTTCTCTCTAGAATTTCAACTATATAGTAGGATAAGGTAATCATCTGAAAATATCTGTAAAGGAAACGAAATATATTTAATATAATTGTGTGTGTATTCGAATGAAAATGATATTTAAAGTTCAATTGTACATCAATTTTATTGGAATAATGTATATAAACACCATTTTAACGATACATCACAATTAGTCAGCTGTAACAGAGTTTGCATTCAGGCCGGAAATTTCGAAGCACCAGGCCGCCGCCGAGCCCCGCGGCGGTACAGTCTCTGGCAAGGCGTCTCAGCGGTTCTCACCAACTTGCGGCCGGTGCGGCGGCGGCGGTGTACAGCCTTTGACAGCGGGCCAACCGCTCTGGCGCGCCGTGCGGGCGGAACATGCCTTCAATTGACCGATAATTGTGGACGATTGGAGTGTCTCAGGTAAGATCGGAGGCCATTCCAGAAATCTTGAAGAAACGAGCTTCCCATTGAGCATAAATATTTGTATCCATCTCTCTTAGATAACAAATTAAAGGGGGGGTTAATACCAGGCCACTTTGCATTGCCTTAACACTGTGGAGCGGGATTCGACTGCAATGGTGATGTCACGGCTACCAAACAACTTGCGCCCCCCGCAGTAGAGCTTCGCTTTGAACACTGAGCACAACTCCTTGTTGTCTTAGCTGCGTCAGATATGTAGCTATTCGCCTCGTGAGTGAGACCAAGGTTACTTTACTTCTTTACAGAGCGCTGTTCGGCGCCCGGCTCTCGCGAGAGCGCTCACTGACGTCACACAGGGCCGTGACGTCATAGTGAGTGACGTCAGCTCGTGCACCGCTGAACACCCGCGAGCGAGGATGAAATTGAGCTCCATATCCGACGCAGTAGCGGAGTACCTTTGTTCCACAGTATTCTCATCACGGATCCTGATGATGAAGGATCCTCAAGATGCGTAGTGGGTTATATATATATATAATACAAAGAGGGCTTACTTTACAGGAAAAATTAAAATCAGAGCTTTCAGGTATATTGTAGCACTCTGACAAAGGGTGTTACAATATACCTGAAAGCTCCACTTTAAATATTTGTATTGTGGATTAAGTCCTCTTTGTATGTAATCTTCCTTGGGACCTCAATGTAACATCACACAGTGTACATCATAACAAACTACAGCAGATACTTACACTGGTGCTTCCACATCGGCGCCAACAAGGAAATCGTCCATTTTTCCAAGCGAAAACGCTGATGTAGTCACTTTACTTGAGTGCACCCTCTCTGTTCAAGTTTCTGTTATAAATTCAGTTTAACCCTTGTTTAAGACTTGCATAACTCAGAAATAACAATATTTGTCAAAAGTGTCCCCTCATGGTGACACTTCTTCGACTATTTTCCGAATTTTGAGACTCAAGTCATTTGTATTGTTATTTCTCTGTTGCCCATCGCTTTGTCTCACTGCGTCGTTTTGTGCAGCAAACCCACTAGCAAGCCCTGCTAGCGCTCTTTTTCAATCGCTGGAATGCCGCTCGCGCGCGAGCACGTGACGTCACGTAAGGGGGCACACGTACATGAAACTGTGCGCGTGTCGTCATCGTTTGCTCGCTCCTGATTGGTCAATCGCACGTTGCTAGGCAACCTGTGAGCCCAGTAGCACTTTACTAATAAGTGAGACTGTCTGACATCTGGTGGCCGAATATCGAGTCAGAGATGGGAGGATCCTGGGCGGGCGGGCGTGGTGACGCAATGCATGATCGCTAATTAGTGTGGGATATGGTTTAATTAGGGTGGGGTTGGGGCTTGGATGGGTATGAAAGGGTTATTGTTTGGCCTGTGGGTTCCTAAGCTGGCCTGAGAGCGCCCTTAGACCAGGGCTTTGAGACCAGGACAGGCCGCTGATAGACAATCCTGAGGTATGCGAGGGCCCGTACAATGCCTTCGAGAGCTCCACGCCGGTCTGAGAGGGCTCGTGCTAGGCTTGAAAGGGTAATCCACCTAACATTAGCTCCACCGCCTGTCGCTTACCAGCAATTAGTGGGCCATAAACCACTACTGCTAGGTTTGCTACGACTTGCTTTGCAATGTCTGAGAGGGCCTCGGCAGGTCTGAGAGGGCCCTAGTCAATGTCAGCAGGACATTTTACTGACTTGCCAGGGTTCGGTTGGCAGTGACAAAGGCAGTAGAGTTGAGATGACACTGTGTATTGTATAACATTCGATGGGTTTATATACACGGGGAAACGAGGACACGCATAATCTATTCTTGGTAATCGCGATGCAGAAGCGCGATGACCGCCCTTGCAATCGAGTAGGTCAGCTTGCATAACCGGTTGCAAAGCGGACCACTCGGCTGCACGGCAGGGTCACACGTGTCTGCACCGCGATGGTACGAAATAGCCACGCGACATTACCTTACCCTCCCCTATGAGCCGACAATAGGAGGCGTCACATTACCACACTACTGAGAACGAGCACTACTTGATAATTTTGAAGGCCAGCAGACATCCAATGGTGGGTGCTCGACTGCTCACAGCATGTAGGTGATCTTGGAGATCCGCCAGGTGGAACTGGATCCAGAGTCCTACGCCATGGACGCGACAGACACGTTGGTGGTGTGTGCCGTCAGCGAGCAGCGAGTGGTGGGACATCCGGGCATGACAGCTTGTTAGAACCAGGTGACGTCGCCGGACAGCCTGTTGATTGCCAGACTGTCATCGGTAGAGAAGCTGTGGCGACGTCCTGGTGAAGTGATGGTCGGATAACCGCAGGACGGCGCGGCCAGAGGTGTGGCGATGTCCAGACAGCTATCATTCCATTGTTGACGGATTGTGTGATGGTCCCAACACAGCTGCTGTGGAGCTGAGGCTTCAGGCGAGAGACTGGGTGTGATGGCTGGTGGCGGTCGACGATGGGTCACCAGGTGTGCCGTCAGCAGGAGTTGTTGTTGATGTCTGGAGCCGGAGTGCTGGTATTGGGTCTTCCCTGGCTGGCGTTCTGGATACAGTTCGTCATCGGCACTCGGAGAGATTTCCCGACAGTGCCGAGAGGAAGAACGCCAGGGGGCTGAGGTACCAGCACCCTTCTTGGTTGTGCAGATGAGTTGATGTTAGCTGGACGTCCCGGCTGCCGGGCGGGCCCTGGCCAGGCAGGTGGGACGTGTAGCTGGGTGTGCTGTCCTCAATGTGGGTTTATTCTATTGCGACTCATGTGGTAGGTTCGGTAATGGCGGGCTTATGGGTTATAATGTGAGTGTCACAAGAATCATATAGTCATATGAGGAACATTTGTACACGATCTATATACAGTATCATACAATAGGCTACAAAACATTGACCCAACGTAAAAATGTACGTTTACATATTCAGGACACTGCAGTCCGGGGTCTTATTGGGGCTCATGTTTTGTTTTGTTTTTTATTCATGTTGCGTTACCGCTGACAAAGTAATTGATAGCTATATAATGTGTCTCATACAGCATTATTCACGTTCATTTACATCTTCATCCTCACCATACATTTTCTACATTGCAATAAGAAGAACCTACGAGCCCTGCGGTAACGAAACATGTAAGAACCAATTATTTTATCATTTTATAAGTGTAATTAATAATGCAAATATAAATATGGCGGCTAGTATGGCCAGAAAACCATGCAAGGCTTGCTTGATTGCTGTGCCAAGGGCTTTAGTGGTTGAAGTAAAAGACTCGAAAAGACCACTGGAGTGAACTAAAGCTGTAGACTGGGTTGTAGTCTCATTTCATTGTGTGAGGGCAAGAGAAGGAGCATCCAAACAAAATGAGACTGGCTTACAGCTTTTAATTTCATTGTAGCATAGGCAGACGCGCTCCTCGTGGCATGCTAAGGAGGTGACAAATTGGATGACCACGAGAGAGCTGTCGGTGGATAGGCTAACGGCGCGTGAAGAGAGTTGGATCTTGTTGAAGGACACGGATACTGAACCAGGTGAGCAAACGGATTTGGCACGAAGGACAATGTTGGCGGCCATCGGGCATGAATGACAACCAATGACCGATTCCACGGATTCAATGCGAGGACAAATTTTATATTGGGATAAGGAAATACGCATGTTAAAACGGAAGTGGACAGTGACAGGGGCGCTTTGAAGCAGTTTGGATTGTAGTATGCCGTCCGTATTCACGTAGAGGTGGTGGTTGTGAACAGCGCGAGGAAGGATATTAGGACGTTGGTTCTGAAGGACGGAAATGTAACTCTGGGGTAGGTGACGATGGAGGGTGGTTTCATAGTTCCCACAGTTGACCATGAGGGGACTGAATATGAATTCAGTCGACAGGGGTTTGGGAGCCTGGATATCTCCCAATTGTCCTGGTGTTGGTTGAGAGGAGGGAGAGGCGGATTCGAGATGTGAATCGGAAAAATTATGGACATTTTGGACAAAATAAGGGGATGGTAGGGATAGGGGTTGGTCATAGGTACCTAGGATATTCAGTTAAATGCCAGAATTTGTTGTCGCCTGGTCCGAAGTAGATGTGTTTACCAGGCGATTTTCGATGGCTTCCGAAATAGTGATGATCGGTTGGCAAGTATGGCCTGTGATCTTGTCAACCCGATACGTGGCATTGTACTGGGGGAGCAGGTACCAGCGGAAATGGAGGCAAGGATCATAATGTATCACACCACAAAAACGCGATTTGGCTGGAATCGAAATGCATGATGTCAGGCCAAGAAAGGGATTCTTTTGTTATCTCCGGAAAATATTCGCGGCGGGGAACGCATTTGGCTCCCCAGCTGCAATATTCGAAGTCTGGGCAAATTAATTTTGGTGAAATGTGGACAGATACCGGGAACGTATAATACTGGTGAATTGTTGTCCATTGGCATCTAACGTCTTCGAATTTTACTCGGATATAGTAGACGTTCGCACCACTGTCGTCGGAAAAGAAAATGCACGTGGTGGAACCTATGTTGCTTAATGTTAGTTGTGCTTGTCCGGAGATGGAGCATGATTCTTTGCCGGTGGAGAGGGTTTCGCAAGCCGAAACGCGGGATATAATCATTTTCATTTCGTTGCACTCGTGCATCGGCATAGCGAAGAGTAGAGGGAGGAAGCAAGCAAGCAGGACCATGCTATATTTGAGTTGAGGTGCCGATGTTTTGCTGGAAGTCTTTCTTGGTGCAGAATTTGGTGTGTCTGCCAATTTATAAATTTTAGAAAACGCCTTTGTTAACTGTCGGCGAGAGGTTTCACCAGTTATCGCGCCTGTCCGCAGAGAGATACGGAAATAGGTACGGAAAAGGCGGTAGATGCCAAATACGATCCAAATAAGTGATCGGAACATAGCAAGTACGGCACCGCAGGCAGATCGAATGTAAATAAGTATGAGTCCTGTTGATAAAATGAAGAATCCGTAAACCAAATACTGGAATGCGAGGTAAGCATGACAAATTTGTCAGCATCTCGGTACAGAAGGTACAAGAGATGCGTGAGCAATGAGTGGAGCTTGGAATTTGGACGGACCCAGATAAGATGTTGCCATCAGGGGTGACGAAGGTGAAGGCTAATGATCCTTCAGTATAACGAAAAGGTAGGGGCAAAACATATTGTCGAGCGTCGTCTGTGATGGTTTGGACGATCTCGAGGCCGTCTTTCCTTGCAATGAAGGTGCCGGAAGCATTGAAGGAGAAGACATGGAAGCATGGAATGAGATGTCCACAAAATTATTTTTTTAATTCTGCGGTGTCAATGCTTAATTTTCTTTCGTAATGGCAAAATATCAGGTGGGCCCTGGTAAACGCAGGTTTTAAATGATACCAAAAGAGGGTACTCCAATCCAAAATCGTGAGTGACTTGGAGGTATGATCCAAAAGTGACGAATCGGGTGACGCAGAAGCATGTAGCATGCTGGTTACAGGTCATGCGTTTGCAAAATGCCTCATCACCACCGCAAGGTTGTGTCTCCGGACAGTGGCACGTGTCTTCGCTCCGTCTTCGGCTGCCGTTTTGCCTTCTGGTACAATCATATGCAGCGTCTTCCCCATCGTCGTCCGAAATAGGATGAGATAGAAAGTAGGATGGGTCGTAAAGTCGTCCCTTGTACTGGGCAAATGCTGCCCAGTTTACGACCGCGCAGTCGGAGCACATGAGGCATGGCTCATCACGTCGTGGGCAACCTTCTACCAAACAAATGTTTTCAGGGAGTTCCAAGATCGGGGTATGGAAAACGCCAATGGCGCACAATTCCGATTTATCTCGATAGTATCTCTTATATGATATAGGGAGAGTGATTTATATATCAAAATCAGCATGGTAAAGAGGAATAAATTTGTTGATGGGGCTGCATGATTGTACTGCGGCTTGTATATCTCTGAAAGAGAAAAAGGGGCTTCAGCGTCAATCGATATCTTCGATAAAAAATATGCATTTCAACAAGATATATATATGTACACACACATATATGGAAGCAGGCGGTATGAATACCACACAAACATGTATTTAATAATAGCCTTCTTATCGCCTATATATAAAGGGGGAATATGTACAAGAACGCGTTCTAACTTTTACAGGTACCTATGTCATGGGCATTCCTAGCTCTCATGACTTCTAAAAATAACACTTTCATGGGCATCTCTGGCTCTCATGACTTCTGCAGGTATATTTGTCATTAGTGGCCAAATCTTTATGGTGCCCATAGCTCGTGGCGTGGCCTCAGGTTGCATGCCGGGGGATCAACCCGGCGGCCTGCGGCCGCCAATGGAGCATCGGGAGCATTCCACAGCTCCTCGAGGAAGGCAAGGTTGCCTTCTAGCTCAGGCTCAGGCTCTGGCTCTGCAGCGGGGCGAGAGCCTGCCGGAATCCCTGGCTCAGCCGGCAGCGTAATGGGCGGGTTCGCACCAGTGTTGCTGCTTGTGTTGGCTTTGCCTACGGAACGTCGGTCAGGTTCGCTGTTATATCAGGCCGAGCCGCGTCTGAGTCGTCGAGCGGCTTGTGCTCGACGAATTGTCGCAGACGGACGATGTGCACAAGTTGTACATCATCTAGGTTTGTCAGATGTTGTATGCGTGCGTTCACTGGACATCGTGCCTTGGATGAAATAGGGAGTTTCAGAGGGTGTCAAGTAAGGTGGAAGTTTCCTTTTGACGAATAGTTCAGAAAATGCCGGAATTTCTTCGGTTGCAGACACGAAAAGGGGAAAGTTTGTATCGTCGTCAATGATGAAGCCTTGCTTTCTTCCGTGGCGAACAACGGGTTGTCAGGATCTGTCGGGTTGTGCGAATCGGTTGTACCGAGGAAGAAACGAACTCGTTTGCGTCGTTTCGAGCTTAAGCGATTTGACGAGTTTTGCAAGATCGAGGATGTAGCACAAGGCTGCAGGAAGGTGATTTCCTTTGTAGATGGGCTGTACATCAGCTGATGGCGGATGATAAAGTCGATGCCGAGAATGACATCGCAACCGAAAGAGAGTTTTTTTCTGACACGTGAAATACATGTTTAATGGCACGGCCACCGACTTGAATGGGCAGGACAATTTCACCGAGAATGTCAATTAGAGTGCCTGTGACACCAAGGACTGATATAGATGGCGGGTTCGGAGAAGCCGAAAGGTCACATGATGAAAGAAAATCGCGACAGATCAGGCAGATACTGGAACCGGTATCATATAGAGCCGATCCTTTGTGGTTAGAGATGGAAATGTCGGGAACAATGGGAGGAGATGGATGTTCTTGTGCAATATTTGCAGCGACGCTCGCGAACGCTTGTGTCCCAGTTAGCGTCGCGAGCGGTTGGAGTTTGGGGACTGAGTTCACCGAAAACGGTCTGAGCGAGAGCTGTCGGGGGAACGGGAGGGTGAGCGAGAGAAGGATCGCCCACGTCGGTCTCGGGAGGCGGAACGCGATGACCTGCGATAGTAATCGCGGTCACGGGAGGAATCATGATGACGGGAGGAATCGCGATGACGGGAGGAATCACGATGACGGGAGGAATCGCGATAGTGATGGGAGGTCGAGTGCTCCCGGCGATCAGAGCAACAGTTTCGGTATTGGTCAGATGAGTAGGTACGGCGTGGGTATGACGGGTATGACGAGTATGACTGGTATCTTTGAGGTTGAGCTTGGTCAAAATTCTGACTGTTGATGCGTGCGTTCCATCAACAGTCGGGGGTGTGGAGTAACCACGACCACGACCACGATAAAATGACATGTTTTGTCGGAAGTTTCGGCGTAGGGGTTGTCTACCCCTACCACGATGAGGGGGATGTTGGGTGTTGGCTGTGGCTAGCTCAAGGCTGGCCACACGGCGCTGCAGTTAGTTCAGGCCGTCGTCGGGCGCGACCCGTACAGCGGATGTTGATGGCGGCATGGAGAAGTCGGAGGATGGTAGAAGGGAGCTATTTAGCTCCTGAGTACGTGCAAGTGTTATGGCGGAGTCAAAATCAGAGGGGTTTTGTGGCAGGACTAACTGTCGGATGGAAGGTTTCAGTCCTTTCACAAATGCAGCCGAAACGGTGCGGTTTTTCAGCTGCTAGGTCTCCAGAGTGGCGTCCCATTCAGTCAATGACTTTGCCTTGTTGCGGAGTCGACAGGCGAAAGCATCGACGGACTCTGATGGGTGTTGGAAACTGTCATCAGGTCCTGTAGTCGGGATGAAACGGGTCGGTCTGTATCTAAGGCAGAGGTAAGGCGAGAGGCGCAATCTTCAAAGGTTGGAGCATGGTTCAGGTCGTGTCGGTTTCTAACGATTTCAGCGACACGTCCTTGCAATTTCGACTTAGCAACTTTGAGAGTCACTACGTCAGGCCAAGTTCCAAGATCTTTAGCTTCCCGGACTTCCTGGAGAAAGTCCTGGATGGGGAATGAGCCGTCGAAAGTGGGAATAAAGGTAGCGATTTTATGGATATTTAAAGAGGGTGACAGTGACTTGAGTCGGTTCGTCAGGCATGGTAGTGAGACAGAGCACAAACAGTATAACAGTTTCAAATAATTTCAGATAGGTTTACCCTAGAACCGGATAATTTTATAACTGCCTAAAGCATGAGTCTATCTTATACACATCCTGCCGCTGCTACCAAATGTCAGCAGGACATTTTGCTGACTTACCAGGGTTCGGTTGGCAGTGCCAAAGGCAGTAGAGTTGAGATGACAGTGACACTGTGTATTGTATAACATTCAGTGGGTTTATATACACGGGGAAACGAGGACACGCATAATCTATTTTTGGTAATCGCGATGCAGAAGCGCGATGACCGCCTTTGCAATCGAGGTCAGCTTGCATAACCGGTTACAAAGCGGACCACTCGGCTGCACGGCAGGGTCACACGTGTCTGCACCGCGATGGTACGAAATAGCCACGCGACACCAAGTTATAAATAGCCCTACGCTGGTCTGGAACGGCCCTATCAATGTCTGAGACGGCTCCTGCCGGTCGTCGCAGGGCCCTTTGCCGATCTAAGAGGGTCCTCGGTCAATCTGAAATGGTTCTTGTGGTGTCGTCAGACCGGTGTGCCCTGCCTGTCTCTCATGGTACCTCTCGTCCCCCTAGCGGACCCTATGTAGCTGGGAGTTAGTGAGCTGGCCGAGAGATGGCGCGCGGGTACCCAGCCGCCGCCACCCCGATCGGCCTGCGCGCGCGAGCCGTGTTGAGCGGGAGACTGAGTTGAACAGCGACCGACGGCGGGCCTGTGTGTGTGTGCGCGCAGACCTTAAATACAGTCACCTGGGACCGGAGCACGGTGTGTACCGCGGGACGGACTGGGACCCAGCAGTAACCCAGGCGCGGGTACACAACACCTGGCGACGAGGACAATTCGGACTGGACAGTGCTCAAGTGGTTTGCGCGCCCCACGTGGTCGGGAGTGCCGGGATTCGGTCGGAGGATCGATTTCGCTGGATCGCGAGGGTGGAGGACACTCGTGAGGACTCGTGCGATGTGGGTGGCAGTTTTGCCGGATACCCAGGTTTCGTGGTATCGAGTCGGGGCCAGCGGGCCGGTTGCGAGTTTCACGTGGACGGTGAAAGCGGCGTTTCGGCGCCATCTTGGCGGAAACGCGTCGCCAGCGCCGTGGTGCGGAGCGGCGATGAAGCTGTCGGTGAATGTTGGTCACGTGATCGTCAGCTGGTGGCATCAGCTGGTGGCGCGCGGGACGTGGCGCGGCAGGGACAATCAGTGACCGATGAGTGACAACAAACATGGCGGCGGCCATGCTTCCGTGTGTCGAACGCTTCGTGATGGGTGAAGATTTCAACCGGTGGCTAACTAGCGTGGACTTGTACATGGACGCTACGGATGTCAGCAATGGGGTGCGGAAAAAGGCGATCCTGTTGCATCTCATTGGCCCGGACCTCCAGCAAGTGTACAGCACACTACCTGAGCCGGTAGAAGTCGGCAGCGAATATGAGTTGTGTAAGGCGAAACTCAAGGCCTACCTCGCTCCGGCTCGGAATACCATCGCAGAAAGATTGGCCTTCCAGGGTGTGAAGATGGAGGCCGGCGAGAGGTTTGATAAGTACCTGGCACGTCTGCGGATAGCAGCCAACCGCTGCGGTTTCCCAGCGCAGTCAGTGGACCAGGACATCCGCAACCAGTGCCTGGCAGGCACGAGGGGTAAGATGCAGGAGAGGCTGCTGCAGCGGGCTGCAGAGAAGGGAGACACCCACACCCTGCAAGATGTGGTGGCTGTAGCGACAGGTATGGAGCGAACGCAGGCCCTCATTGACCAAATGAGAGGCCCTGAAGCGGGAGAGGTGCAGCTGGTGCAGGGAAGCACTAGGCAGTTCACCTGTTTCAAGTGTGGCAAACCCGGGCACATCAAGGCCGAATGTCGCTCAGAGACAAAGCCCAAGACCAGCGGAAAACCGAGGCGGGAGCCAGTGTGCTTCAGGTGCAGACAGCCAGGGCACCTGAAGAGGGACTGCCGGAACGCCAGCAGCTCTCGCTCGGTGCAGGAGGTCACTGACCTGGAGACGCGCCAGGAAATGTGGCACCTGCAGGTCGGCAAAGTGGCGGAGGCGGCAGAGCAGATCAATGCACCGGAGGTCCAGGTACAGGTGAATGGCTGTGAGATGAAGTTTGTGATAGATACAGGAAGCCCAGTGAGCATCATCGGCTCTGGGACTCCTGTCCCAGGCCTGAAGCTCAACAAGTCCAAACTAGTGCTGACCTCCTTCACCGGACACACAATCCCAATCAAGGGGGAAGGTGAAGTGAAGGTGCAGCATGGGGCAGTCACCAAGTCCCTGAAGATTGTGGTGGCAGACCTGCCAAAGTATGTCAACCTGTTGGGCCGCATGTGGATTGCAGCTCTCGGCCTGACCTCGCACGCAGTGCTACAGGTGAAGGGTGGCCGGAAGCTGGAAGAGGTGCTGGCGAAACACCAGGAGGTGTTCAGTGAAAAACTGGGGAAGGTGCCCATCAAGATCAGCCTGAAGCTGAAGGAAGGAGCCCAGCCTGTGTACAGGAAGGCAAGACCTGTCCCCTTCGCACTGCAGCCCCAGGTGGACAAAGAGCTGGACCGTTGGGTCAGAGAGGGTGTGGCCGAGAAGATGGAACCTGGTACCTTCTCTGGCTGGGGAACACCTCTAGTGCCCATACCGAAGCAGGACAGGGTGCGGCTGTGTGCAGACTACCGGATCACTGTCAACCAGCAGCTGGAGCCGGTAAAACATCCTCTGAGGTCCCCTGAAGAGCTCTTCGCCAGCATCAGGTTCGCGAAACTTGACTGCAAGAGCGCATACCAGCAGTGTGAGCTGACTGAGGAGTCCAAGGACCTGACAACTGTGATGACACAGCGAGGCTCCTAC
>JAXIVJ010009655.1:10000-50178 GCA_036785665.1 Chirona hameri | reverse complement strand
TCATGCTGATATCGTGTCGTATGATATCGCGTTTCTTGTCACCCGTCATTGAATATTTGATCATTGCTGTTCCGCTATTGGCTGTTGTTAGTTAAGGATAAAGACGAGTGTGCAGGCGCCTGTTAATGCTCGTGGATGTCTGTTCCTGCCTAAGGCTGTGATCTAAAGATCTCGGACGCAGACATTTGTGCCTTGGGCTGTGATTTACGTTGGTGAATTGTGCCGCCATTCGCAGAATTAGCTAGGCTGTCGGCTGGTGATCTCAGTTACAGAAGGGACATTTTTTTCAGTTTGTAATGTGTTGCTTTCTTAAGCTCGTTTCACGAAATACATCACGTTTCAGGGTGTATCTTTCTCATCGCTGTTAGTGAACCCAAGTAATTTAGTGCATCAGCCAGTTTGTGAACCCAAGGCCGCGTTCTTTAGAACATTCCTAGGGGAATGACGTCACATGCTGTTCTTTAGAAATTCCCCGCCGGGACTAGCCGGAATATTCCGGTCATCCCGGCCGGAACGAGGGGAAGGAAGAAAAAACCCAGCCCAAGCCAGAAGCCAATATGGCGGCGTCATGGCCATAGCGAGAAGGTGCTGGTAACACATCCCTGCGGTTCGGCGGTTAACCGCAGAATAAGTCCCGCCTATTTCAACATACATCAAAACAAGCGGGCGTCTTATGAACACTGTATACCGCGGTGCGCCACTTTACATGACTTCCAATACTGCGGTCGCTTCGTACCGATTGCAGGAACCACAGCCGTGTAATGTCATACCTTTCGCCCCCTCCTCCCCCCCCCCCTGGCGACCACCGCTGACCGCCGGGTCCATGAACAGGCCTTCGAAAAGTGTCGGAATTCCGAATCGGAACGTGACGTCACATCCCGATTCAGAACGTGACGTCACATCCCGATTCAGAACGTGACGTCACATCCCGATTCGGAACGTGACGTCACATCCCGATTCGGAATGCTCTAAAGAACGCGGCGCGGCCTAACTAAATTACCTATATAAAGGTGACCAAATGCGACGCGTCGCCTTGTTGGATATCACCGCTTCTCTCCCTGTTTAGAACTCACCTATACAGAATCAACACAGCACTGCCCGGCCCGGTCCGGTCCGGCGCGACCGTGCAATGCTGCGTCGATTCGGCCTCCGTTCTGCACGCGCATAGGCTGACGCAATACATTCGGTTTGCAACTCCTCTCTTATACATTGGTCGGGCGCATCGATTTCTATCAGCTCCCATTTTTCATTGTGGACACCGTACGCTTTCACCTCAGAACAAATACAATGTCATCACAACTTCGCTTAATGGGACATACGCGCAAGTGTCGCCCTCGCCACTGCACAAGACCGGTTCAACGCACTGTACAGCATGACTATGACCTCCAGCGCACGCGCGCTGGATACATGCCCTCCTTCCTCAGCAGCATAGGGCAAACATCTCGCCTGGACCTGGATATATTTTCCGGATCGGACTCGTTAAATTTTGGCCAGCCCTCGGTCGATCATGTTCAGACATGATACGATTTCGGCGCTGAAATTCCCTAGCACTATGTGATTCTCATCGCGCGCAATAAGTTCGTCGTAATTTCTGTTTTCCATCTTGTCTGTTTTTGTTCTCGGTTCACAAGTGGTTGATTATGCCGTCTGACTCACAGCAAATCCGGGCAGTCTGTTGTCCGTTTATTACAAATGATAATCACATGGTGGACACGTCCTATCCATCCCTGTCGCCTCCCCACCCACTATACACCCGATTCAGACGGCAAAGTATCCGTCACAGGTTGACTGGTGTGCCCGCCAGACCAACTGGAAACGCCGTCGTCCCAATGCCCGAGAGAGCGCATCCCGGAATGAACAAGTGATCAGCTCGGGTTTCAAACACCCTGTCAATACAAACGAGAAGCTGCGACACACCATTTGCAGAGTCACTCGACCCAACTTCGTCATAACCAGACAATCCCACCACACACATATACACACCCACTGACTTGATTCGCTGTACTCTCCCTGGAAACGGAAGCATTCGTTCAGCCGTCCAGTTGCCCCGAACCAGCTCTATGCTGGGTGATCCAAAGGCCAACGACGGCCCGAGGGGCCTACACTTTGACTAGCCGTGCATCGAAAACACAGCCCCGCACCACATCGTAGGCACCCTTCTTATAATACGACACTCCCTAATACCCATCTCTCCCTCCACCGCCGGCTTCAGTGACACTCAGTTCGTTTCCGCCAGAGGGCGCCAGGTGTGTATCACTGACGCTGATCCACTAGAGCGTCGTGGAAACGAATTCCTTTCGAGAGAGGAGCCGCAGTGGTGCCGCACGCCCCTGTAGACTAGAGTCGACGCTCGCGGGGACTCATGTGAGCAGCAGCGGCAGTCACCATCGAGCGGCGACTAGCGAGCAACTCAGCCGCCGCCGCCGCCGGCTAGTGTTTGCATTGTCCGCCACACAACCGCAGGTAATAAGCTGCGAGCCATCTCACACATCATTACACTAATCCACACGCCATTATATGCACTAATCTCACCAGCGATAGCGTCGTGGTTCGGTCACACCAGCACACACTCACCCTGTGAGCCTCTATACACATCAGCAGAATACGGGACTCACTGCCAACACACACACACCAGTCGATTAAAAGCCGCCCGAGGGCGCACATGGTCTGCACCCCGCCCACGACTGCAGCGGCCAACGCAGTAGCTGTCATGAAAGCTCGGAACACATCGGAGGAACACACAGAACACAGCGTCAGTCCCTCTGTAGAGGTCACTGTGCTCCGTCTGGATAACACATCCCACCATCAAAGGTAAGCATCTCCACAGCAAGGACTTGCTCTTGTTCACTCCCCTTTTGTCATCGTCTGTCTGCCTCGGAGCAGCCCACATCCCCGCGTTGAGCGGCCCCTTTGGCACTAGAGCACGTGTTCTCACCACGGCAACCAGCCGGTCTCAGGACGAACCCTGTTTCGGTGCGGGGATCTCCACGTATTTAGCCGGCACCCGCAGCACGACGTACTGCGAGTTCTCGAAGACGCGCAGGAGGGGCGAGGGGTCGCCCTCAATGAGTCGTCGGCAGAGCGGCGGCCGACTGCGCTGGTCCGGGTCCGCCACGTCCCAGAGGTCCACCATGGCACACCCAGGTCTGAGGGGGCAGACACACAGACAGGGGGCGTCAGACAGACAGACAGACAGGCCGCTCTGGTCCGGGTCGGCCACGTCCCAGAGGTCCACCATGGCACACCCAGGTCTGAGGGGGCAGACACACAGACAGGGGGCGTCAGACAGACAGACAGACAGGCCGCTCTGGTCCGGGTCGGCCACGTCCCAGAGGTCCGCCATAGCACACCCAGGTCTGAGGGGGCAGACACACAGACAGGGGGCGTCAGACAGACAGGCTGCTCTGGTCCGGGTCGGCCACGTCCCAGAGGTCCACCATAGCACACCCAGGTCTGAGGGGGCAGACACACAGACAGGGGGCGTCAGACAGATAGACAGACAGGCCGCTCTGGTCCGGGTCGGCCACGTCCCAGAGGTCCACCATGGCACACCCAGGTCTGAGGGGGCAGACACACAGACAGGGGGCGTCATACAGACAGACAGACAGACAGACAGACAGGCCGCTCTGGTCCGGGTCGGCCACGTCCCAGAGGTCCACCATGGCACACCCAGGTCTGAGGGGGCAGACACACAGACAGGGGGCGTCAGACAGACAGGCCGCTCTGGTCCGGGTCGGCCACGTCCCAGAGGTCCACCATAGCACACCCAGGTCTGAGGGGGCAGACACACAGACAGGGGGCGTCAGACAGACAGACAAGACAAGACAGGACAAGACAGACACAGACAGACACAGACAGACACAGACAGACACAGACAGACACAGACAGACACAGACAGACACAGACAGACACAGACAGACACAGACAGACACAGACAGACACAGACAGACACAGACAGACACAGACAGACACAGACAGACACAGACAGACACAGACAGACACAGACAGACACAGACAGACACAGACAGACACAGACAGACACAGACAGACACAGACAGACACAGACAGACACAGACAGACACAGACAGACACAGACAGACACAGACAGACACAGACAGACACAGACAGACACAGACAGACACAGACAGACACAGACAGACACAGACAGACACAGACAGACACAGACAGACACAGACAGACACAGACAGACACAGACAGACACAGACAGACACAGACAGACACAGACAGACACAGACAGACACAGACAGACACAGACAGACACAGACAGACACAGACAGACACAGACAGACACAGACAGACACAGACAGACACAGACAGACACAGACAGACACAGACAGACACAGACAGACACAGACAGACACAGACAGACACAGACAGACACAGACAGACACAGACAGACACAGACAGACACAGACAGACACAGACAGACACAGACAGACACAGACAGACACAGACAGACACAGACAGACACAGACAGACACAGACAGACACAGACAGACACAGACAGACACAGACAGACACAGACAGACACAGACAGACACAGACAGACACAGACAGACACAGACAGACACAGACAGACACAGACAGACACAGACAGACACAGACAGACACAGACAGACACAGACAGACACAGACAGACACAGACAGACACAGACAGACACAGACAGACACAGACAGACACAGACAGACACAGACAGACACAGACAGACACAGACAGACACAGACAGACACAGACAGACACAGACAGACACAGACAGACACAGACAGACACAGACAGACACAGACAGACACAGACAGACACAGACAGACACAGACAGACACAGACAGACACAGACAGACACAGACAGACACAGACAGACACAGACAGACACAGACAGACACAGACAGACACAGACAGACACAGACAGACACAGACAGACACAGACAGACACAGACAGACACAGACAGACACAGACAGACACAGACAGACACAGACAGACACAGACAGACACAGACAGACACAGACAGACACAGACAGACACAGACAGACACAGACAGACACAGACAGACACAGACAGACACAGACAGACACAGACAGACACAGACAGACACAGACAGACACAGACAGACACAGACAGACACAGACAGACACAGACAGACACAGACAGACACAGACAGACACAGACAGACACAGACAGACACAGACAGACACAGACAGACACAGACAGACACAGACAGACACAGACAGACACAGACAGACACAGACAGACACAGACAGACACAGACAGACACAGACAGACACAGACAGACACAGACAGACACAGACAGACACAGACAGACACAGACAGACACAGACAGACACAGACAGACACAGACAGACACAGACAGACACAGACAGACACAGACAGACACAGACAGACACAGACAGACACAGACAGACACAGACAGACACAGACAGACACAGACAGACACAGACAGACACAGACAGACACAGACAGACACAGACAGACACAGACAGACACAGACAGACACAGACAGACACAGACAGACACAGACAGACACAGACAGACACAGACAGACACAGACAGACACAGACAGACACAGACAGACACAGACAGACACAGACAGACACAGAGACAGACACAGACAGACACAGACAGACACAGACAGACACAGACAGACACAGACAGACACAGACAGACACAGACAGACACAGACAGACACAGACAGACACAGACAGACACAGACAGACACAGACAGACACAGACAGACACAGACAGACACAGACAGACACAGACAGACACAGACAGACACAGACAGACACAGACAGACACAGACAGACACAGACAGACACAGACAGACACAGACAGACACAGACAGACACAGACAGACACAGACAGACACAGACAGACACAGACAGACACAGACAGACACAGACAGACACAGACAGACACAGACAGACACAGACAGACACAGACAGACACAGACAGACACAGACAGACACAGACAGACACAGACAGACACAGACAGACACAGACAGACACAGACAGACACAGACAGACACAGACAGACACAGACAGACACAGACAGACACAGACAGACACAGACAGACACAGACAGACACAGACAGACACAGACAGACACAGACAGACACAGACAGACACAGACAGACACAGACAGACACAGACAGACACAGACAGACACAGACAGACACAGACAGACACAGACAGACACAGACAGACACAGACAGACACAGACAGACACAGACAGACACAGACAGACACAGACAGACACAGACAGACACAGACAGACACAGACAGACACAGACAGACACAGACAGACACAGACAGACACAGACAGACACAGACAGACACAGACAGACACAGACAGACACAGACAGACACAGACAGACACAGACAGACACAGACAGACACAGACAGACACAGACAGACACAGACAGACACAGACAGACACAGACAGACACAGACAGACACAGACAGACACAGACAGACACAGACAGACACAGACAGACACAGACAGACACAGACAGACACAGACAGACACAGACAGACACAGACAGACACAGACAGACACAGACAGACACAGACAGACACAGACAGACACAGACAGACACAGACAGACACAGACAGACACAGACAGACACAGACAGACACAGACAGACACAGACAGACACAGACAGACACAGACAGACACAGACAGACACAGACAGACACAGACAGACACAGACAGACACAGACAGACACAGACAGACACAGACAGACACAGACAGACACAGACAGACACAGACAGACACAGACAGACACAGACAGACACAGACAGACACAGACAGACACAGACAGACACAGACAGACACAGACAGACACAGACAGACACAGACAGACACAGACAGACACAGACAGACACAGACAGACACAGACAGACACAGACAGACACAGACAGACACAGACAGACACAGACAGACACAGACACAGACAGACACAGACAGACACAGACAGACACAGACAGACACAGACAGACACAGACAGACACAGACAGACACAGACAGACACGGACAGACACGGACAGACACGGACAGACACGGACAGACACGGACAGACACGGACAGACACGGACAGACACGGACAGACACGGACAGACACGGACAGACACGGACAGACACGGACAGACACGGACAGACACGGACAGACACACAGACAGACACAGACAGACACAGACAGACACAGACAGACACAGACAGACAGACACAGACAGACACAGAAAGACACAGACAGACAGACACAGACAGACACAGACAGACACAGACAGACACAGACAGACACAGACAGACACAGACAGACACAGACAGACACAGACAGACACAGACAGACACAGACAGACACAGACAGACACAGACAGACACAGACAGACACAGACAGACACAGACAGACACAGACAGACACAGACAGACACAGACAGACACAGACAGACACAGACAGACACAGACAGACACAGACAGACACAGACAGACACAGACAGACACAGACAGACACAGACAGACACAGACAGACAGACACAGACAGACACAGACAGACACAGACAGACACAGACAGACACAGACAGACACAGACAGACACAGACAGACACAGACAGACACAGACAGACACAGACAGACACAGACAGACACAGACAGACACAGACAGACACAGACAGACACAGACAGACACAGACAGACACAGACAGACACAGACAGACAGACACAGACAGACACAGACAGACACAGACAGACACAGACAGACACAGACAGACACAGACAGACACAGACAGACACATACAGACACAGACAGACACAGACAGACACAGACAGACACAGACAGACACAGACAGACACAGACAGACACAGACAGACACAGACAGACACAGACAGACACAGACAGACACAGACAGACACAGACAGACACAGACAGACACAGACAGACACAGACAGACACAGACAGACACAGACAGACACAGACAGACACAGACAGACACAGACAGACACAGACAGACACAGACAGACACAGACAGACACAGACAGACACAGACAGACACAGACAGACACAGACAGACACAGACAGACACAGACAGACACAGACAGACACAGACAGACACAGACAGACACAGACAGACACAGACAGACACAGACAGACACAGACAGACACAGACAGACACAGACAGACACAGACAGACACAGACAGACACAGACAGACACAGACAGACACAGACAGACACAGACAGACACAGACAGACACAGACAGACACAGACAGACACAGACAGACACAGACAGACACAGACAGACACAGACAGACACAGACAGACACAGACAGACACAGACAGACACAGACAGACACAGACAGACACAGACAGACACAGACAGACACAGACAGACACAGACAGACACAGACAGACACAGACAGACACAGACAGACACAGACAGACACAGACAGACACAGACAGACACAGACAGACACAGACAGACACAGACAGACACAGACAGACACAGACAGACACAGACAGACACAGACAGACACAGACAGACACAGACAGACACAGACAGACACAGACAGACACAGACAGACACAGACAGACACAGACAGACACAGACAGACACAGACAGACACAGACAGACACAGACAGACACAGACAGACACAGACAGACACAGACAGACACAGACAGACACAGACAGACACAGACAGACACAGACAGACACAGACAGACACAGACAGACACAGACAGACACAGACAGACACAGACAGACACAGACAGACACAGACAGACACAGACAGACACAGACAGACACAGACAGACACAGACAGACACAGACAGACACAGACAGACACAGACAGACACAGACAGACACAGACAGACACAGACAGACACAGACAGACACAGACAGACACAGACAGACACAGACAGACACAGACAGACACAGACAGACACAGACAGACACAGACAGACACAGACAGACACAGACAGACACAGACAGACACAGACAGACACAGACAGACACAGACAGACACAGACAGACACAGACAGACACAGACAGACACAGACAGACACAGACAGACACAGACAGACACAGACAGACACAGACAGACACAGACAGACACAGACAGACACAGACAGACACAGACAGACACAGACAGACACAGACAGACACAGACAGACACAGACAGACACAGACAGACACAGACAGACACAGACAGACACAGACAGACACAGACAGACACAGACAGACACAGACAGACACAGACAGACACAGACAGACACAGACAGACACAGACAGACACAGACAGACACAGACAGACACAGACAGACACAGACAGACACAGACAGACACAGACAGACACAGACAGACACAGACAGACACAGACAGACACAGACAGACACAGACAGACACAGACAGACACAGACAGACACAGACAGACACAGACAGACACAGACAGACACAGACAGACACAGACAGACACGGACAGACACGGACAGACACGGACAGACACGGACAGACACACAGACAGACACAGACAGACACAGACAGACACAGACAGACACAGACAGACAGACACAGACAGACACAGACAGACACAGACAGACAGACACAGACAGACACAGACAGACACAGACAGACACAGACAGACACAGACAGACACAGACAGACACAGACAGACACAGACAGACACAGACAGACACAGACAGACACAGACAGACACAGACAGACACAGACAGACACAGACAGACACAGACAGACACAGACAGACACAGACAGACACAGACAGACACAGACAGACACAGACAGACACAGACAGACACAGACAGACACAGACAGACACAGACAGACACAGACAGACACAGACAGACACAGACAGACACAGACAGACAGACAGACACAGACAGACACAGACAGACACAGACAGACACAGACAGACACAGACAGACACAGACAGACAGACACAGACAGACACAGACAGACAGACACAGACAGACACAGACAGACACAGACAGACACATACAGACACAGACAGACACAGACAGACACAGACAGACACAGACAGACACAGACAGACACAGACAGACACAGACAGACACAGACAGACACAGACAGACACAGACAGACACAGACAGACACAGACAGACACAGACAGACACAGACAGACACAGACAGACACAGACAGACACAGACAGACACAGACAGACACAGACAGACACAGACAGACACAGACAGACACAGACAGACACAGACAGACACAGACAGACACAGACAGACACAGACAGACACAGACAGACACAGACAGACACAGACAGACACAGACAGACACAGACAGACACAGACAGACACAGACAGACACAGACAGACACAGACAGACACAGACAGACACAGACAGACACAGACAGACACAGACAGACACAGACAGACAGACACAGACAGACACAGACAGACACAGACAGACAGACACAGACAGACACAGACAGACATAGACATACAGACAGACACAGACAGACACAGACAGACACAGACAGACACAGACAGACACAGACAGACACAGACAGACACAGACAGACACAGACAGACACAGACAGACACAGACAGACACAGACAGACACAGACAGACACAGAAAGACACAGAAAGACACAGAAAGACACAGACAGACACAGACAGACACAGACAGACACAGACAGACACAGACAGACACAGACAGACACAGACAGACACAGACAGACACAGACAGACACAGACAGACACAGACAGACACAGACAGACACAGACAGACACAGACAGACACAGACAGACACAGACAGACACAGACAGACACAGACAGACACAGACAGACACAGACAGACACAGACAGACACAGACAGACACAGACAGACACAGACAGACACAGACAGACACAGACAGACACAGACAGACACAGACAGACACAGACAGACACAGACAGACACAGACAGACACAGACAGACACACACAGACAGACACAGACAGACACAGACAGACACAGACAGACACAGACAGACACAGACAGACACAGACAGACACAGACAGACACAGACAGACACAGACAGACACAGACAGACACAGACAGACACAGACAGACACAGACAGACACAGACAGACACAGACAGACACAGACAGACACAGACAGACACAGACAGACACAGACAGACACAGACAGACACAGACAGACACAGACAGACACAGACAGACACAGACAGACACAGACAGACACAGACAGACACAGACAGACACAGACAGACACAGACAGACACAGACAGACACAGACAGACACAGACAGACACAGACAGACACAGACAGACACAGACAGACACAGACAGACACAGACAGACACAGACAGACACAGACAGACACAGACACAGACAGACACAGACAGACACAGACAGACACAGACAGACACAGACAGACACAGACAGACACAGACAGACACAGACAGACACAGACAGACACAGACACAGACAGACACAGACAGACACAGACAGACACAGACAGACACAGACAGACACAGACAGACACAGACAGACACATACAGACACAGACAGACACAGACAGACACAGACAGACACAGACAGACACAGACAGACACAGACAGACACAGACAGACACAGACAGACACAGACAGACACAGACAGACACAGACAGACACAGACAGACACAGACAGACACAGACAGACACAGACAGACACAGACAGACACAGACAGACACAGACAGACACAGACAGACAGACACAGACAGACAGACACAGACAGACACAGACAGACACAGACAGACACAGACAGACACAGACAGACACAGACAGACACAGACAGACACAGACAGACACAGAAAGACACAGACAGACACAGACAGACACAGACAGACACAGACAGACACAGACAGACACAGACAGACACAGACAGACACAGACAGACACAGACAGACACAGACAGACACAGACAGACACAGACAGACACAGACAGACAGCGTCAGACAGCGTCAGACAGCGTCAGACAGCGTCAGACAGCGTCAGACAGCGTCAGACAGCGTCAGACAGCGTCAGACAGCGTCAGACAGCGTCAGACAGCGTCAGACAGCGTCAGACAGCGTCAGACAGCGTCAGACAGCGTCAGACAGCGTCAGACAGCGTCAGACAGCGTCAGACAGCGTCAGACAAACAGTGTTCGACAGACAGTGTTCGACAGACAGTGTTCGACAGACAGTGTTCGACAGACAGTGTTCGACAGACAGTGTTCGACAGACAGACAGCGTCAGACAGACAGACGGGCGGCGTCAGACAGGGAGAAGACAAAAGGACGAAAGGAAAACAAGAGTACATGCTTCATTTCACGATTAATAAATATGCACAGTATCTTGCCATTATTTGTATTTGAGGAGGGCTTCATTTGCGTTGTTGCCACTAGCATGATACCTACCTATCCCCCGAGCTCGGGCTGTTTACTCACTTTGGCGATCCATAGCACAAGGGCTCTTGCAGGATGACATAGTCGGCCTGTAGCCTCTTCAGCGTGCGGTACACCTGCTTGGCACTGCGACGACTGAATATCTGGTACACTTGTCGCGTCCGTTCTCTGAAACGGAACAGCAGAGGCATGCTTTAACCGACGGCAGAAACTCGCTGCATACAGAGCTTCGGTGAATTAATACGTCAATTGAGAAACCCGTAAGCAAATGGAGTCGGGATAACAACACATTGATTTAATAACACATCAGTAGGGACTGATGTTAGTGAATGAAATTCACCACCCCTGTCAGTCGCCCCACCCCATCAGTGATGTAATATTCTGCTAAACCAGCTGTAATTGGGAGCAGACAATGCTCATTGTTCATCTGCGGCCATCGAACACAATTGTCAATCCACAGTCCCCGCTGACCTGGCCCCCGCCGACTCGTAGTGTGGGTGGTTGACCGCCGTCTGTCCCCACTGTCTGTGTATACTGACCTGGCCCCCGCCGACTCGTAGTGCGGGTGGTTGACCGCCGTCTGTCCCCACTGTGTCTGTGTATACTGACCTGGCCCCGCCGACTCGTAGTGCGGGTGGTTGACCGCCGTCTGTCCCCACTGTGTCTGTGTATACTGACCTGGCCCCCGCCGACTCGTAGTGTGGGTGGTTGACCGCCGTCTGTCCCCACTGTGTCTGTGTATACTGACCTGGCCCCGCCGACTCGTAGTGCGGGTGGTTGACCGCCGTCTGTCCCCACTGTGTCTGTGTATACTGACCTGGCCCCCGCCGACTCGTAGTGTGGGTGGTTGACCGCCGTCTGTCCCCACTGTGTCTGTGTATACTGACCTGGCCCCCGCCGACTCGTAGTGTGGGTGGTTGACCGCCGTCTGTCCCCACTGTGTCTGTGTATACTGACCTGGCCCCCGCCGACTCGTAGTGTGGGTGGTTGACCACCGTCTGTCCCCACTGTGTCTGTGTATACTGACCTGGCCCCCGCCGACTCGTAGTGTGGGTGGTTGACCGCCGTCTGTCCCCACTGTGTCTGTGTATACTGACCTGGCCCCCGCCGACTCGTAGTGTGGGTGGTTGACCGCCGTCTGTCCCCACTGTGTCTGTGTATACTGACCTGGCCCCCGCCGACTCGTAGTGTGGGTGGTTGACCACTGGCCGCCGCGTACTGAGCATCACTGAAGCCATCAGCGCCATGGGCCCAGCGAACGTGTCCGAGTGTGCCGTGTCGGTCCGCACCCACTCCAGCAGCTCCTCCAGCTCCGGGTTCTGATACTCTCCTGCAGGAGGGTGGCAGGGTGATACCAGCACCACTGGGCGGGACACAGGCCGGGAGGCGAACAGGGTAACATCAACATCCCGGAAGGTGGCTAGTGAAGTCATATGCGCCACAGGGAGTGGCAATGTTCACACATAGCTCTCTGGTCGTCAGCAGACAGTGTTTCTTCTGAACAGGGGAGCCAGATAATGCTGTTCTTCCGCCCCAGGCAGACTGGATCGGACGGTGTGAGCTGTGGACCTGGGACAGCGAAGATCGGACGGTGTGAGCTGTGGACCTGGGACAGACTGGATCGGACGGTGTGAGCTGTGGACCTGGGGCAGACTGGATCGGACGGTGTGAGCTGTGGACCTGGGACAGACTGGATCGGACGGTGTGAGCTGTGGACCTGGGACAGACTGGATCGGACGGTGTGAGCTGTGGAACTGGGACAGACTGGATCGGACGGTGTGAACTGTGGACCTGGGACAGACTGGATCGGACGTTGTGAGCTGTGAACCTGGAACAGCGAAGATCGGACGGTGTAAGTTGTGGACCTGGGGCAGCGAAGATCGGACGGTGTGAGCTGTGGACCTGGGACAGACTGGATCGGACGGTGTGAGCTGTGGACCTGGGACAGACTGGATCGGACGTTGTGAGCTGTGAACCTGGAACAGCGAAGATCGGACGGTGTAAGCTGTGGACCTGGGGCAGCGAAGATCGGACGGTGTAAGCTGTGGACCTGGGACAGACTGGATCGGACGGTGTGAGCTGTGGACCTGGGACAGACTGGATCGGACGGTGTGAGCTGTGGACCTGGGACAGACTGGATCGGACGGTGTGAGCTGTGGAACTGGGACAGACTGGATCGGACGGTGTGAACTGTGGACCTGGGACAGACTGGATCGGACGTTGTGAGCTGTGAACCTGGAACAGCGAAGATCGGACGGTGTAAGTTGTGGACCTGGGGCAGCGAAGATCGGACGGTGTGAGCTGTGGACCTGGGACAGACTGGATCGGACGGTGTGAGCTGTGGACCTGGGACAGACTGGATCGGACGGTGTGAGCTGTGGACCTGGGACAGACTGGATCGGACGGTGTGAGCTGTGGAACTGGGACAGACTGGATCGGACGGTGTGAACTGTGGACCTGGGACAGACTGGATCGGACGTTGTGAGCTGTGAACCTGGAACAGCGAAGATCGGACGGTGTAAGTTGTGGACCTGGGGCAGCGAAGATCGGACGGTGTGAGCTGTGGACCTGGGACAGACTGGATCGGACGGTGTGAGCTGTGGACCTGGGACAGACTGGATCGGACGTTGTGAGCTGTGAACCTGGAACAGCGAAGATCGGACGGTGTAAGCTGTGGACCTGGGGCAGCGAAGATCGGACGGTGTAAGCTGTGGACCTGGGACAGACTGGATCGGACGGTGTGAGCTGTGGACCTGGGACAGCGAAGATCGGACGGTGTGAGCTGTGGACCTGGGACAGACTGGATCGGACGGTGTGAGCTGTGGACCTGGGACAGACTGGATCGGACGGTGTGAGCTGTGGACCTGGGACAGACTGGATCGGACGGTGTGAGCTGTGGACCTGGGACAGACTGGATCGGACGGTGTGAGCTGTGGAACTGGGACAGACTGGATCGGACGGTGTGAGCTGTGGGCCTGGGCCAGACTGGATCGGACGGTGTGAGGTGTGGACCTGGAACAGCGAAGATCGGACGGTGTGAGCTGTGGACCTGGGACAGACTGGATCGGACGGTGTGAGCTGTGGAACTGGGACAGACTGGATCGGACGGTGTGAGCTGCGGACCTGGGACATACTGGATCGGACGGTGTGAGCTGTGGACCTGGAACAGCGAAGATCGGACGGTGTGAGCTGTGAACCTGGGACATACTGGATCGGACGGTGTGAGCTGTGGACCTGGGACAGCGAAGATCGGACGGTGTGAGCTGTGGACCTGGGACAGACTGGATCGGACGGTGTGAGCTGTGGACCTGGAACAGCGAAGATCGGACGGTGTGAGCTGTGGAACTGGGACAGACTGGATCGGACGGTGTGAGCTGTGGACCTGGAACAGCGAAGATCGGACGGTGTGAGCTGTGGACCTGGGACAGACTGGATCGGACGGTGTGAGCTGTGGACCTGGGACAGACTGGATCGGACGGTGTGAGCTGTGGACCTGGGACAGACTGGATCGGTCGGTGTGAGCTGTGGACCTGGGACAGACTGGATCGGACGGTGTGAGCTGTGGACCTGGGACAGCGAAGATCGGACGGTGTGAGCTGTGGACCTGGGACAGCGAAGATCGGACGGTGTGAGCTGTGGACCTGGGACAGACTGGATCGGACGGTGTGAGCTGTGGACCTGGGACAGACTGGATCGGACGTTGTGAGCTGTGCACCTGGGACAGCGAAGATCGGACGGTGTGAGCTGTGGACCTGGAACGGCGAAGATCGGACGGTGTGAGCTGTGGACCTGGAACAGCGAAGATCGGACGGTGTGAGCTGTGAACCTGGAACAGCGAAGATCGGACGGTGTGAGCTGTGGACCTGGAACAGCGAAGATCGGACGGTGTGAGCTGTGGACCTGGGACAGCGAAGATCGGACGGTGTGAGCTGTGGACCTGGGACAGACTGGATCGGACGGTGTGAGCTGTGGACCTGGGACAGACTGGATCGGACGGTGTGAGCTGTGGACCTGGGACAGACTGGATCGGACGGTGTGAGCTGTGGAACTGGGACAGACTGGATCGGACGGTGTGAGCTGTGGACCTGGGACAGACTGGATCGGACGGTGTGAGCTGTGGAACTGGGACAGACTGGATCGGACGGTGTGAGCTGTGGACCTGGGACAGACTGGATCGGACGTTGTGAGCTGTGAACCTGGAACAGCGAAGATCGGACGGTGTAAGCTGTGGACCTGGGGGAGCGAAGATCGGACGGTGTGAGCTGTGGACCTGGGACAGACTGGATCGGACGGTGTGAGCTGTGGACCTGGGACAGACTGGATCGGACGTTGTGAGCTGTGAACCTGGAACAGCGAAGATCGGACGGTGTAAGCTGTGGACCTGGGGCAGCGAAGATCGGACGGTGTGAGCTGTGGACCTGGGACAGACTGGATCGGACGGTGTGAGCTGTGGACCTGGGACAGCGAAGATCGGACGGTGTGAGCTGTGGACCTGGGACAGACTGGATCGGACGGTGTGAGCTGTGGACCTGGGACAGACTGGATCGGACGTTGTGAGCTGTGCACCTGGGACAGCGAAGATCGGACGGTGTGAGCTGTGGACCTGGAACGGCGAAGATCGGACGGTGTGAGCTGTGGACCTGGAACAGCGAAGATCGGACGGTGTGAGCTGTGAACCTGGAACAGCGAAGATCGGACGGTGTGAGCTGTGGACCTGGAACAGCGAAGATCGGACGGTGTGAGCTGTGGACCTGGGACAGCGAAGATCGGACGGTGTGAGCTGTGGACCTGGGACAGACTGGATCGGACGGTGTGAGCTGTGGACCTGGGACAGACTGGATCGGACGGTGTGAGCTGTGGACCTGGGACAGACTGGATCGGACGGTGTGAGCTGTGGACCTGGGACAGACTGGATCGGACGGTGTGAGCTGTGGAACTGGGACAACTGTGAGCTGTGGAACTGGTGTGAGCTGTGGAACTCGCGTGGTCGGGCCGTCAGTCTCTCACCCACGTCGCGGCGCGGTCGGCCCGTCAGTCTCACCCACGTCGTGCGGTCGGCCCGTCAGTCTCTCACCCACGTCGCGGCGCGGTCGGACCGTCAGTCTCTCATCCACGTCGCGGCGCGGTCGGCCCGTCAGTCTCACCCACGTCGCGGCGCGGTCGGCCCGTCAGTCTCACCCACGTCGTGCGGTCGGCCCGTCAGTCTCTCACCCACGTCGCGGCGCGGTCGGGCCGTCAGTCTCACCCACATCGCGCGGTCGGGCCGTCAGTCTCTCATCCACGTCGCGGCGCGGTCGGGCCGTCAGTCTCTCACCCACGTCGCGCGGTCGGCCCGTCTGTATCACCCACGTCGCGCGGTCGGCACGTCAGTCTCACCCACGTCGTGCGGTCGGCCCGTCAGTCTCACCCACGTCGTGCGGTCGGCCCGTCAGTCTCACCCACGTCGCGCGGTCGGCCCGTCAGTCTCACCCACGTCGCGCGGTCGGCCCGTCAGTCTCACCCACGTCGTGCGGTCGGGCCGTCAGTCTCACCCACGTCGCGCGGTCGGCCCGTCAGTCTCACCCACGTCGCGCGGTCGGCACGTCAGTCTCACCCACGTCGTGCGGTCGGCCCGTCAGTCTCACCCACGTCGTGCGGTCGGCCCGTCTGTCTCACCCACGTCGCGCGGTCGGCACGTCAGTCTCACCCACGTCGCGGCGCGGTCGGCACGTCAGTCTCACCCACGTCGCGGCGCGATCGGCACGTCAGTCTCACCCACGTCGCGGCGCGATCGGCACGTCAGTCTCACCCACGTCGCGGCGCGGTCGGCACGTCAGTCTCACCCACGTCGCGGCGCGATCGGCACGTCAGTCTCACCCACGTCGCGGCGCGATCGGCACGTCAGTCTCACCCACGTCAGTCTCACCCACGTCGCGGCGCGATCGGCACGTCAGTCTCACCCACGTCGCGGCGCGGTCGGCACGTCAGTCTCACCCACGTCGCGGCGCGATCGGCACGTCAGTCTCACCCACGTTGCGGCGCGATCGGGACGTCAGTCTCACCCACGTCGCGGCGCGATCGGCACGTCAGTCTCACCCACGTCGCGGCGCGATCGGCACGTCAGTCTCTCACCCACGTCGTGCGGTCGGCCCGTCAGTCTCTCACCCACGTCGCGGCGCGGTCGGGCCGTCAGTCTCACCCACATCGCGCGGTCGGGCCGTCAGTCTCTCATCCACGTCGCGGCGCGGTCGGGCCGTCAGTCTCTCACCCACGTCGCGCGGTCGGCCCGTCAGTCTCACCCACGTCGCGCGGTCGGCCCGTCAGTCTCACCCACGTCGCGCGGTCGGCCCGTCAGTCTCACCCACGTCGTGCGGTCGGGCCGTCAGTCTCACCCACGTCGCGCGGTCGGCCCGTCAGTCTCACCCACGTCGCGCGGTCGGCACGTCAGTCTCACCCACGTCGTGCGGTCGGCCCGTCAGTCTCACCCACGTCGTGCGGTCGGCCCGTCTGTCTCACCCACGTCGCGCGGTCGGCACGTCAGTCTCACCCACGTCGCGGCGCGGTCGGCACGTCAGTCTCACCCACGTCGCGGCGCGATCGGCACGTCAGTCTCACCCACGTCGCGGCGCGATCGGCACGTCAGTCTCACCCACGTCGCGGCGCGGTCGGCACGTCAGTCTCACCCACGTCGCGGCGCGATCGGCACGTCAGTCTCACCCACGTCGCGGCGCGATCGGCACGTCAGTCTCACCCACGTCAGTCTCACCCACGTCGCGGCGCGATCGGCACGTCAGTCTCACCCACGTCGCGGCGCGGTCGGCACGTCAGTCTCACCCACGTCGCGGCGCGATCGGCACGTCAGTCTCACCCACGTTGCGGCGCGATCGGGACGTCAGTCTCACCCACGTCGCGGCGCGATCGGCACGTCAGTCTCACCCACGTCGCGGCGCGATCGGCACGTCAGTCTCTCACCCACGTCGTGCGGTCGGCCCGTCAGTCTCTCACCCACGTCGCGGCGCGGTCGGGCCGTCAGTCTCACCCACGTCGCGGCGCGATCGGCACGTCAGTCTCACCCACGTCGCGGCGCGGTCGGGCCGTCAGTCTCTCACCCACGTCGCGCGGTCGGCCCGTCTGTCTCACCCACGTCGCGCGGTCGGGCCGTCAGTCTCTCACCCACGTCGCGCGGTCGGCCCGTCTGTCTCACCCACGTCGCGCGGTCGGCACGTCTGTCTCACCCACGTCGCGCGGTCGGCCCGTCTGTCTCACCCACGTCGCGCGGTCGGCACGTCAGTCTCACCCACGTCGCGCGGTCGGCACGTCAGTCTCACCCACGTCGCGCGGTCGGCACGTCAGTCTCACCCACGTCGCGCGGTCGGCCCGTCTGTCTCACCCACGTCGCGCGGTCGGCACGTCAGTCTCACTCACGTCGCGCGGTCGGCACGTCAGTCTCACCCACGTCGCGCGGTCGGCCCGTCTGTCTCACCCACGTCGCGCGGTCGGCACGTCAGTCTCACCCACGTCGCGCGGTCGGCACGTCAGTCTCACCCACGTCGCGCGGTCGGCACGTCAGTCTCACCCACGTCGCGCGGTCGGCACGTCAGTCTCACCCACGTCGCGCGGTCGGCACGTCAGTCTCACACCCACGTCGCGCGGTCGGCACGTCAGTCTCACACCCACGTCGCGCGGTCGGCACGTCAGTCTCACCCACGTCGCGGCGCGGTCGGCCCGTCTGTCTCACCCACGTCGCGGCGCGATCGGCACGTCAGTCTCACCCACGTCGCGGCGCGATCGGCACGTCTGTCTCACCCACGTCGCGCGGTCGGCCCGTCTGTCTCACCCACGTCGCGGCGCGGTCGGCCCGTCTGTCTCACCCACGTCGCGGCGCGGTCGGCACGTCTGTCTCACCCATGTCGCGCGGTCGGCACGTCAGTCTCACACCCACGTCGCGCGGTCGGTCCGTCTGTCTCACCCACGTCGCGCGGTCGGCACGTCAGTCTCACCCACGTCGCGCGGTCGGCACGTCAGTCTCACCCACGTCGCGCGGTCGGCCCGTCTGTCTCACCCACGTCGCGCGGTCGGCACGTCAGTCTCGCACCCACGTCGCGCGGTCGGCACGTCAGTCTCACCCACGTCGCGGCGCGGTCGGCCCGTCTGTCTCACCCACGTCGCGGCGCGGTCGGCACGTCAGTCTCACCCACGTCGCGGCGCGATCGGCACGTCTGTCTCACCCACGTCGCGCGGTCGGCCCGTCTGTCTCACCCACGTCGCGGCGCGGTCGGCCCGTCTGTCTCACCCACGTCGCGGCGCGATCGGCACGTCAGTCTCACCCACGTCGCGGCCGGCACGTCAGTCTCACACCCACGTCGCGCGGTCGGCACGTCAGTCTCACCCACGTCGCGGCGCGGTCGGCACGTCAGTCTCACCCACGTCGCGGCGCGGTCGGCACGTCAGTCTCACCCACGTCGCGCGGTCGGCCCGTCTGTCTCACCCACGTCGCGCGGTCGACCCGTCTGTCTCACCCACGTCGCGCGGTCGGCCCGTCTGTCTCACCCACGTCGCGCGGTCGGCCCGTCTGTCTCACCCACGTCGCGCGGTCGGCCCGTCAGTCTCACCCACGTCGCGGCGCGGTCGGCACGTCAGTCTCACCCACGTCGCGCGGTCGGCACGTCAGTCTCACCCACGTCGCGGCGCGGTCGGCACGTCAGTCTCACTCACCGACGACAGCGTGCTGCTCCTGTATGTTCTTCACTCCTCGCACGGCCATCCCGCTCACCAGCACGGCCAGAATACACAGGTGTGTCCGCTTCAGCTGGATAAAGTGCACGAACTGAAACAGCGGCACACGCAGTGGCAGGTCAGTTAAGCGGCCCATAACAATGCCAGGTCAGAGACTATATACACACACACGGCTGTTCGCATGTGGCGAATAGGCAGATCACATATGTCACGTAATCACATATAATGTCCCGCTGTCTATTCGCATGTATCGAGTAAGCAGCGGTGTAATCAGACGCAGCGTCTTTGACAATGGGGAATGCATGGCAGCGGGTAACGTATCACGTGACAATACAATATGGAAATAATGTCTGGGCACCCATGTCGCGATTAGGCAAACCATGATTACCGTACTGCAGAACGCGAGCAGGCAAATCGTACAACGCTATGAGGCGAATGTGAATGCAGCATTGTCAGTATTGGCCCAAAACATTGGTATAAGTTAGCATTCAGTCGAGCTGCCTCAGCCGTCGCAGCCAGCCCATCGCCCCAGATCAAATACCGAAATGTAAATATGTCTGCCACAAGCATGAAACTCCGCAAGCATCCCTCCCTCAAGGAACCACCCCTCCCGTGAGACCCTTTCTTCCATCGGGAACTTTTCCTTCCCTCGGGTACCCTCTCCCCACATCGCTCACCTTCCTCGAAGCCAGCAGCGCGGTGACCACACACAGCATCGGCGTGAGAAACAGCTTCAGCCTCATCACCATCACGGCCATCACGGCGAACACGGCCAGCTGGAGCAGCGTGTACGCCACGTCCAGGTCCTGCCGGAGCCGGCCGCGCGCCTCCGCCAGCCAGGCCAGCACCAGAGAGGGGCCCGGCGCCGGCCCGGAGGTGGTCCGCCGCCGGCGGGGGCGCACAGGGGTCCGACTGGATGAGGTGGCCTCCTCCTCGCTGCTGGAGGCGGCGGCGGCCGGCCGGCGGCACGGGTCAGGCCGCCGTCCGCCCATGCCCCACAGCGCCACGGCCAGGCCGGCGGCGACCACGGCGCAGGGTATCAACAGGGTGCCACTCAGACGGGACAGGGTCTCGGCGGGGAGGAAGTCGAACTCGGCCGCGCAGGTGTACAGCAGGGTGTCGAAGTCGCGGTACTTGCCCAGCTTCGAGCGCAGGATGTTCCAAATGTGAGACTGGAACAGGAGGTACGGCAGGCGAAAACGCGTCACGCAGGGACGGGGGCGCAGTCACCGCTCACCTGTCAGATAAGCAAGACGTTCACTCTAAATTCCGAGAAGTCGCAACAACTGTTGGTCTAGTGTTAAATGGAATGTTTAACCTTTCTGAAAGTTGTCAAATATACGCTGGTTGTAGTAGAAAATATGAAGAAAGTGCTGCTGAAAACGATGGTGATATTTTTCACTCGAAAAGTCACTTAACTTTATACAAATTAAGTTTTTAGATTTGGGTAAATGACGTCATTATTGAGCTATAGACCGCCGCTAATTGGCTGACAAAGTGGGATTGGCTGAAAAGGTGCCTGTCAGCCAATCAGCGGCTGCACCAGCCTGGAGTCATGTTGAAAATGGTAAATTAAATTGCTTAAAAACGGTTAAGTTTTGGGAAAAATGACCTTAGTAATTTAGACATTTCAATACCGGCCCTATATAATTGCTATCTCAGTTTAAAACTAATACAAAGGTGAAACATTCCCTTCAAGGGTAAAGGGGAATGTTTGGCGAGAAGCTCATTTAAATAATTTAGTCAGAGTGAAATAACATAATTTCAATTCCCAATGCATCCACTGCAAGGCATCGCTGATGAAAACACAACCTAACCAAAATGTTTCACTAAAATCAACTTGCTCATATAGTCAGTGCCATACTCCGTTCCTCCTGCCCTGCCCTGGCCACTGGCCGCTGACGTCACCTGACTGTGTGACCCCGCCCCGCTCCTCACATCATCAGCCTCATCCTGCAGCAGATGAGACAACTCCAGCCTGACGCCGACGGTGCCGACCAGGCCCAGCCCTAGTCGTGCCAGCGCGCCGGCCAGCGGCGGCAGCATCAGCAGCAGGTCCTCCATCGTCAGCAGCAGCAGCAGCATGGCCAGGACGGCGGCCGACAGCGGGGAGCAGACCAGCATCTGGTTACCGAACAGCAGGCCGAACGCAGTCAGCAGGCCCACCTGCGGCACGAGGGGGGGGGGGGGGGGGAGGGTGGTGACGGCTGCTGGGAGAGCATCTGACGCCGTGATGGGAGCAGTAGACAACCAACAGTGCAGAACGGCGTATAACCAGCAGATGATGGCTTAAATGAAACGTTCAAACAAATAATGGTCATGGGGAGAGGTTCATAGAAGGCCGGCTCAGCATCGACAACATATTGATGCCTGTCTGTGAGCCTATATCTGTGGCGAGATAGAATCCACAATCAAGAAAGTCATGGATTTAGTGACAACACGCCTGCAGTACTCCAACAAACACACATGCTTTGTCTGGTCGCCACAGATTCCCAAGATAAGTCGACCCCCGTCGACACAACCAAATGTACTTGACCGAGTGTAGGACATGTAAGCGCCGCTGACCGACTCAAAACCACACACGACTGCCACTTCTAAGACCTACAGCATAGTCCTGCGGCGGGCCTGGCCCCCTAAACAGCCGAGCAGCAGCAGCCGACACTGCTGGCCGGTCTGTGAGCCGCCTCCCCGCGTCAGCCCGAAACTCAGCCGCTACTCACCATCTGGGCAGCCAGCACGGCTCTAAGCTGCTAACAGCCCCCTACTCACCATCTGAGCAGCCAGCACGGCTCTAAGCTGCTAACAGCACCCCACTCACCATCTGGGCGGCTAGCACGGCTCTAAGCTGTGTGGTGCTAACAGCACCCCACTCACCATCTGGGCAGCCAGCACGGCTCTAAGCTGCTAACAGCCCCCTACTCACCATCTGAGCAGCTAGCACGGCTCTAAGCTGTGTCCTGCTAACAGCACCCCACTCACCATCTGGGCAGCCAGCACGGCTCTAAGCTGTGTCCTGCTAACAGCACCCCACTCACCATCTGGGCAGCCAGCACGGCTCTAAGCTGCTAACAGCCCCCTACTCACCATCTGAGCAGCCAGCACGGCTCTAAGCTGCTAACAGCACCCCACTCACCATCTGGGCGGCTAGCACGGCTCTAAGCTGTGTGGTGCTAACAGCACCCCACTCACCATCTGGGCAGCCAGCACAGCTCTAAGCTGTGTGGTGCTAACAGCACCCCACTCACCATCTGGGCAGCCAGCACGGCTCTAAGCTGTGTGGTGCTAACAGCACCCCACTCACCATCTGAGCAGCCAGCACGGCTCTAAACTGTGTGGTGTTAACAGCACCCCACTCACCATCTGGGCAGCCAGCACGGCTCTAAGCTGCTAACAGCACCCCACTCACCATCTGGGCAGCCAGCACGGCTCTAAGCTGTGTGGTGCTAACAGCACCCCACTCACCATCTGGGCGGCCAGCACGGCTCTAAGCTGTGTGGTGCTAACAGCACCCCACTCACCATCTGGACAGCCAGCACGGCTCTAAGCTGCTAACAGCACCCCACTCACCATCTGGGCAGCCAGCACGGCTCTAAGCTGCTAACAGCACCCCACTCACCATCTGGGCAGCCAGCACGGCTCTAAGCTGTGTGCTGCTAACAGCACCCCACTCACCATCTGGGCAGCCAGCACGGCTCTAAGCTGTGTGGTGCTAACAGCACCCCACTCACCATCTGGGCAGCCAGCACGGCTCTAAGCTGCTAACAGCACCCCACTCACCATCTGGGCAGCCAGCACGGCTCTAAGCTGTGTGCTGCTAACAGCACCCCACTCACCATCTGGGCAGCCAGCACGGCTCTAAGCTGCTAACAACACCCCACTCACCATCTGGGCAGCCAGCACGGCTCTAAGCTGTTAACAACACCCCACTCACCATCTGGGCAGCCAGCACGGCTCTAAGCTGCTAACAGCACCCCACTCACCATCTGGGCAGCCAGCACGGCTCTAAGCTGCTAACAGCACCCCACTCACCATCTGGGCGGCCAGCACGGCTCTAAGCTGTGTGGTGCTAACAGCACCCCACTCACCATCTGGGCGGCCAGCACGGCTCTAAGCTGTGTGGTGCTAACAGCACCCCACTCACCATCTGGGCGGCCAGCACGGCTCTAAGCTGTGTGGTGCTAACAGCACCCCACTCACCATCTGGGCAGCCAGCACGGCTCTAAGCTGCTAACAGCACCCTACTCACCATCTGCGCGGCCAGCACGGCTCTAAGCTGTGTGGTGCTAACAGCACCCCACTCACCATCTGGGCGGCCAGCACGGCTCTAAGCTGTGTGGTGCTAACAGCACCCCACTCACCATCTGGGCAGCCAGCACGGCTCTAAGCTGCTAACAACATCCCACTCACCATCTGGGCAGCCAGCACGGCTCTAAGCTGTGTGGTGCTAACAGCACCCCACTCACCATCTGGGCAGCCAACACAGCTCTAAGCTGCTAACAGCACCCTACTCACCATCTGGGCAGCCAGCATGGCTCTAAGCTGTGTGGTGCTAACAGCACCCCACTCACCATCTGGGCAGCCAGCACGGCTCTAAGCTGCTAACAGCACCCCACTCACCATCTGGGCAGCCAGCACGGCTCTAGCTGTGTGCTGCTAACAGCACCCCACTCACCATCTGGGCGGCCAGCACGGCTCTAAGCTGTGTGGTGCTAACAGCACCCCACTCACCATCTGGGCAGCCAGCACGGCTCTAAGCTGTGTGGTGCTAACAGCACCCCACTCACCATCTGGGCAGCCAGCACGGCTCTAAGCTGCTAACAGCACCCTACTCACCATCTGGACAGCCAGCACGGCTCTAAGCTGTGTGGTGCTAACAGCACCCCACTCACCATCTGGGCAGCCAGCACGGCTCTAAGCTGCTAACAGCACCCTACTCACCATCTGGACAGCCAGCACGGCTCTAAGCTGCTAACAACACCCCACTCACCATCTGAGCAGCCAGCACGGCTCTAAGCTGTGTGGTGCTAACAGCATCCCACTCACCATCTGGGCAGCCAGCACGGCTCTAAGCTGTGTGGTGCTAACAGCACCCCACTCACCATCTGGGCAGCCAGCACGGCTCTAAGCTGTGTGGTGCTAACAGCACCCCACTCACCATCTGAGCAGCCAGCACGGCTCTAAGCTGTGTGGTGCTAACAGCACCCCACTCACCATCTGGGCAGCCAGCACGCTCTAAGCTGTGTGGTGCTAACAGCACCCCACTCACCATCTGGGCAGCCAGCACGGCTCTAAACTGCTAACAGCATCCCACTCACCATCTGGGCAGCCAGCACGGCTCTAAGCTGCTAACAGCACCCCACTCACAATCTGGACAGCCAGCACTGCTCTAAGCTGTGTGGTGCTAACAGCACCCCACTCACCATCTGGGCAGCCAGCACGGCTCTAAGCTGCTAACAACACCCCACTCACCATCTGAGCAGCCAGCACGGCTCTAAGCTGTGTGGTGCTAACAGCACCCCACTCACCATCTGGGCAGCCAGCACGGCTCTACGCTGCTAACAACACCCCACTCACCATCTGGGCAGCCAGCACGGCTCTAAGCTGTGTGGTGCTAACAGCACCCCACTCACCATCTGGGCAGCCAGCACGGCTCTAAGCTGCTAACAACACCCCACTCACCATCTGGGCAGCCAGCACGGCTCTAAGCTGTGTGCTGCTAACAGCACCCCACTCACCATCTGGGCGGCCAGCACGGCTCTAAGCTGCTAACAACACCCCACTCACCATCTGGGCAGCCAGCACGGCTCTAAGCTGTATCCTGCTAACAGCACCCCACTCACCATCTGGGCAGTCAGCACGGCTCTAAGCTGCTAACAGCACCCCACTCACCATCTGGACAGCCAGCACGGCTCTAAGCTGTGTGGTGCTAACAGCACCCCACTCACCATCTGGGCAGCCAGCACGGCTCTAAGCTGCTAACAGCACCCTACTTACCATCTGGGCAGCCAGCACGGCTCTAAGCTGTGTGGTGCTAACAGCACCCCACTCACCATCTGGGCAGCCAGCACGGCTCTAAGCTGTGTGGTGCTAACAGCACCCCACTCACCATCTGGGCGGCCAGCACGGCTCTAACAGCACCCTACTCACCATCTGGGCAGCCAGCACGGCTCTAAGCTGCTAACAGCACCCCACTCACCATCTGGGCAGCCAGCACGGCTCTAAGCTGCTAACAGCACCCTACTCAACATCTGGGCAGCCAGCACGGCTCTAAGCTGCTAACAGCACCCCACTCACCATCTGGGCAGCCAGCACGGCTCTAAGCTGCTAACAGCACCCGACTCACCATCTGGGCAGCCAGCACGGCTCTAAGCTGTGTGGTGCTAACAGCACCCCACTCACCATCTGGACAGCCAGCACGGCTCTAAGCTGTGTGCTGCTAACAGCACCCCACTCACCATCTGGGCAGCCAGCACGGCTCCAAGCTGCTAACAGCACCCTACTCACCATCTGGACAGCCAGCACGGCTCTAAGCTGTGTGGTGCTAACAGCACCCCACTCACCATCTGGGCAGCCAGCACGGCTCTAAGCTGCTAACAGCACCCCACCCACCATCTGGGCGGCCAGCACGGCTCTAAGCTGTGTGGTGCTAACAGCACCCCACTCACCATCTGGGCAGCCAGCACGGCTCTAAGCTGTGTGGTGCTAACAGCACCCCACTCACCATCTGGGCAGCCAGCACGGCTCTAAGCTGTGTGGTGCTAACAGCACCCCACTCACCATCTGGGCAGCCAGCACGGCTCTAAGCTGTGTGCTGCTAACAGCATCCCACTCACCATCTGGGCAGCCAGCACGGCTCTAAGCTGTGTGGTGCTAACAGCACCCCACTCACCATCTGGGCGGCCAGCACGGCTCTAAGCTGCTAACAGCACCCCACTCACCATCTGGGCAGCCAGCACGGCTCTAAGCTGTGTGGTGCTAACAGCACCCCACTCACCATCTGAGCAGCCAGCACGGCTCTAAGCTGCTAACAACACCCCACTCACCATCTGGGCAGCCAGCACGGCTCTAAACTGTGTGGTGCTAACAGCACCCCACTCACCATCTGGGCAGCCAGCACGGCTCTAAGCTGTGTGGTGCTAACAGCACCCCACTCACCACCTGGGCAGCCAGCACGGCTCTAAGCTGCTAACAGCACCCTACTCACCATCTGGACAGCCAGCACGGCTCTAAGCTGTGTGGTGCTAACAGCACCCCACTCACCATCTGGGCAGCCAGCACGGCTCTAAGCTGTGTGGTGCTAACAGCACCCCACTCACCATCTGGGCAGCCAGCACGGCTCTAAGCTGTGTGGTGCTAACAGCACCCCACTCACCATCTGGGCGGCCAGCACGGCTCTAAGCTGTGTGGTGCTAACAGCACCCCACTCACCATCTGGGCAGCCAGCACGGCTCTAAGCTGTGTGGTGCTAACAGCACCCCACTCACCATCTGGGCGGCCAGCACGGCTCTAAGCTGCTAACAGCACCCCACTCACCATCTGGGCAGCCAGCACGGCTCTAAGCTGTGTGGTGCTAACAGCACCCCACTCACCATCTGGGCGGCCAGCACGGCTCTAAGCTGCTAACAGCACCCCATTCACCATCTGGGCAGCCAGCACAGCTCTAAGCTGTGTGGTGCTAACAGCACCCCACTCACCATCTGGGCAGCCAGCACGGCTCTAAGCTGCTAACAACACCCCACTCACCATCTGGGCAGCCAGCACGGCTCTAAACTGTGTGGTGCTAACAGCACCCCACTCACCATCTGGGCAGCCAGCACGGCTCTAAGCTGTGTGGTGCTAACAGCACCCCACTCACCATCTGGGCAGCCAGCACGGCTCTAAGCTGCTAACAGCACCCTACTCACCATCTGGACAGCCAGCACGGCTCTAAGCTGTGTGGTGCTAACAGCACCCCACTCACCATCTGGGCAGCCAGCACAGCTCTAAGCTGTGTGGTGCTAACAGCACCCCACTCACCATCTGGGCAGCCAGCACGGCTCTAAGCTGCTAACAGCACCCCACTCACCATCTGGACAGCCAGCACGGCTCTAAGCTGTGTGGTGCTAACAGCACCCCACTCACCATCTGGGCAGCCAGCACGGCTCTAAGCTGCTAACAGCACCCCACTCACCATCTGGGCGGCCAGCACGGCTCTAAGCTGTGTGGTGCTAACAGCACCCCACTCACCATCTGGGCAGCCAGCACGGCTCTAAGCTGTGTGGTGCTAACAGCCCCCCACTCACCATCTGGGCGGCCAGCACGGCTCTAAGCTGCTAACAGCACCCCACTCACCATCTGGGCAGCCAGCACGGCTCTAAGCTGTGTGGTGCTAACAGCACCCCACTCACCATCTGGACAGCCAGCATGGCTCTAAGCTGTGTGGTGCTAACAGCACCCCACTCACCATCTGGGCAGCCAGCACGGCTCTAAGCTGTGTGGTGCTAACAGCACCCCACTCACCATCTGGGCAGCCAGCACGGCTCTAAGCTGTGTGGTGCTAACAGCACCCCACTCACCATCTGGGCAGCCAGCACGGCTCTAAGCTGTGTGGTGCTAACAGCACCCCACTCACCATCTGGGCGGCCAGCACGGCTCTAAGCTGCTAACAGCACCCCACTCACCATCTTGGCAGCCAGCACGGCTCTAAGCTGTGTGGTGCTAACAGCACCCCACTCACCATCTGGGCAGCCAGCACGGCTCTAAGCTGTGTGGTGCTAACAGCACCCCACTCACCATCTGGGCGGCCAGCACGGCTCTAAGCTGTGTGGTGCTAACAGCACCCCACTCACCATCTGGGCAGCCAGCACGGGTCTAAGCTGCTAACAGCACCCTACTCACCATCTGGGCGGCCAGCACGGCTCTAAGCTGCTAACAGCACCCCACTCACCATCTGGGCAGCCAGCACGGCTCTAAGCTGTGTGGTGCTAACAGCACCCCACTCACCATCTGGGCAGCCAGCACGGCTCTAAGCTGTGTGGTGCTAACAGCACCCCACTCACCATCTGGACAGCCAGCACGGCTCTAAGCTGTGTGCTGCTAACAGCACCCCACTCACCATCTGGGCGGCCAGCACGGCTCTAAGCTGCTAACAACACCCCACTCACCATCTGGGCAGCCAGCACGGCTCTAAGCTGTGTGGTGCTAACAGCACCCCACTCACCATCTGGACAGCCAGCACGGCTCTAAGCTGCTAACAACACCCCACTCACCATCTGGACAGCCAGCACGGCTCTAAGCTGTGCGGTGCTAACAGCACCCCACTCACCATCTGGACAGCCAGCACGGCTCTAAGCTGTGTGGTGCTAACAGCACCCTACTCACCATCTGGGCAGCCAGCACGGCTCTAAGCTGCTAACAACACCCCCACTCACCATCTGGACAGCCAGCACGGCTCTAAGCTGTGTGGTGCTAACAGCACCCCACTCACCATCTGGGCAGCCAGCACGGCTCTAAGCTGTGTGGTGCTAACAGCACCCCACTCACCATCTGGGCAGCCAGCACGGCTCTAAGCTGCTAACAGCACCCCACTCACCATCTGGGCAGCCAGCACGGCTCTAAGCTGTGTGGTGCTAACAGCACCCCACTCAACATCTGGGCAGCCAGCACGGCTCTAAGCGGTGTGGTGCTAACAGCACCCCACTCACCATCTGGGCAGCCAGCACGGCTCTAAGCTGCTAACAGCACCCCACTCACCATCTGGGCAGCCAGCACGGCTCTAAGCTGTGTGCTGCTAACAGCACCCCACTCACCATCTGGGCAGCCAGCACGGCTCTAAGCTGCTAACAGCACCCCACTCACCATCTGAGCAGCCAGCACAGCTCTAAGCTGCTAACAGCACCCCACTCACCATCTGGGCAGCCAGCACGGCTCTAAGCTGTGTGGTGCTAACAGCACCCCACTCACCATCTGGGCAGCCAGCACGGCTCTAAGCTGCTAACAGCACCCCACTCACCATCTGGGCAGCCAGCACGGCTCTAAGCTGTGTGGTGCTAACAGCACCCCACTCACCATCTGGGCGGCCAGCACGGCTCTAAGCTGTGTGGTGCTAACAGCACCCCACTCACCATCTGGGCGGCCAGCACGGCTCTAACAGCACCCTACTCACCATCTGGGCGGCTAGCACGGCTCTAAGCTGTGTGGTGCTAACAACACCCCACTCACCATCTTGGCAGCCAGCACGGCTCTAAGCTGTGTGGTGCTAACAGCACCCCACTCACCATCTGGGCGGCCAGCACGGCTCTAAGCTGTGTGCTGCTAACAGCATCCCACTCACCATCTGGGCAGCCAGCACGGCTCTAAGCTGTGTGCTGCTAACAGCACCCCACTCACCATCTGGGCAGCCAGCACGGCTCTAAGCTGCTAACAACACCCCACTCACCATCTGGGCAGCCAGCACGGCTCTAAGCTGTGTGGTGCTAACAGCACCCCACTCACCATCTGGGCGGCCAGCACGGCTCTAAGCTGTGTGGTGCTAACAGCACCCCACTCACCATCTGGACAGCCAGCACGGCTCTAAGCTGTGTGGTGCTAACAGCACCCCACTCACCATCTGGGCAGCCAGCACGGCTCTAAGCTGTGTGCTGCTAACAGCCCCTATCACCCAGAGCAGGTACAGCAGCCAGATCTGTGTCAGCAGCACCAACTGCGAGAACTGCCAGAACAGCAGCGAGATGGCCGTCAGACAGCCGATACTCAGCACCTGCCGGGCAGAGAGGGGAGACAGGGAGGTCAGACACAGTCAGAACAGCAGCGAGATGGCAGTCAGACAGCCGATACTCAGCACCTGCCGGGCATAGAGAGGGGAGACAGGGAGGTCAGACACGGTCAGAACAGCAGCGAGATGGCCGTCAGACAGCCGATACGCAGCACCTGCCGGGCAGAGAGGGGAGACAGGGAGGTCAGACACAGTCAGAACAGCAGCGAGATGGCAGTCAGACAGCCGATACTCAGCACCTGCCGGGCAGACACGGGGGCAGACGCAGGAAGAAACAATACGAACGCAGATATTTTGTCAAACAAAAAATGGTTCTTGTTACCTTGCGACGATGATATGCACCCTGGTTCCTCGCATGAGCTCTGCACATACATATTACGATCGTTAAAGGTCTCTAGTAGGCCGATTAACATATGCTTGGAGCACATGCAACTTCAAACATGTCTACAATTGGTACTCTTGGCTGTTTCCGACACTGGAGTGTTTCGAGGCAGCTTGTGAACATGGGACGTTGCGACACACCACGGTCAGCTCTCACCTGCCCCCATCCAGGCCGCTTTGTGGTGAGGGTGCGGCACACGTACACCATCTGAGCCAGCAGGAACGGGAAGGCGAAACTCTCGCGCAGCGGCGGAGTCCACATCATACGCGTCGCTTCAGAGTGGTTAAAGAAGAAACATACCACCGCCAGCTGGCCGCCCCAGATGTTACCGCTGAAACACAGACAGATGATAGTAGGAGAAACAGACCACCGCCAGCTGGCCGCCCCAGATGTTACCGCTGAAACACAGACAGATGATAGTAGAAGAAACAGACCACCGCCAGCTGGCCGCCCCAGATGTTACCGCTGAAACACAGACAGATGATAGTAGGAGAAACAGACCACCGCCAGCTGGCCGCCCCAGATGTTACCGCTGAAACACAGACAGATGATAGTAGGAGAAACAGACCACCGCCAGCTGGCCGCCCCAGATGTTACCGCTGAAACACAGACAGATGATAGTAGAAGAAACAGACCACCGCCAGCTGGCCGCCCCAGATGTTACCGCTGAAACACAGACAGATGATAGTAGGAGAAACAGATCACCGCCAGCTGGCCGCCCCAGATGTTACCGCTGAAACACAGACAGATGATAGTAGGAGAAACAGACCACCGCCAGCTGGCCGCCCCAGATGTTACCGCTGAAACACAGACAGATGATAGTAGAAGAAACAGACCACCGCCAGCTGGCCGCCCCAGATGTTACCGCTGAAACACACAGACAGATGATAGTAGGAGAAACAGACCACCGCCAGCTGGCCGCCCCAGATGTTACCGCTGAAACACAGACAGATGATAGTAGGAGAAACAGACCACCGCCAGCTGGCCGCCCCAGATGTTACCGCTGAAACACAGACAGATGATAGTAGAAGAAACAGACCACCGCCAGCTGGCCGCCCCAGATGTTACCGCTGAAACACAGACAGATGATAGTAGGAGAAACAGACCACCGCCAGCTGGCCGCCCCAGATGTTACCGCTGAAACACAGACAGATGATAGTAGGAGAAACAGACCACCGCCAGCTGGCCGCCCCAGATGTTACCGCTGAAACACAGACAGATGATAGTAGGAGAAACAGACCACCGCCAGCTGGCCGCCCCAGATGTTACCGCTGAAACACAGACAGATGATAGTAGGAGAAACAGACCACCGCCAGCTGGCCGCCCCAGATGTTACCGCTGAAACACAGACAGATGATAGTAGGAGAAACAGACCACCGCCAGCTGGCCGCCCCAGATGTTACCGCTGAAACACAGACAGATGATAGTAGGAGAAACAGACCACCGCCAGCTGGCCGCCCCAGATGTTACCGCTGAAACACAGACAGATGATAGTAGAAGAAACAGACCACCGCCAGCTGGCCGCCCCAGATGTTACCGCTGAAACACAGACAGATGATAGTAGGAGAAACAGACCACCGCCAGCTGGCCGCCCCAGATGTTACCGCTGAAACACAGACAGATGATAGTAGGAGAAACAGACCACCGCCAGCTGGCCGCCCCAGATGTTACCGCTGAAACACAGACAGATGATAGTAGGAGAAACAGACCACCGCCAGCTGGCCGCCCCAGATGTTACCGCTGAAACACAGACAGATGATAGTAGGAGAAACAGACCACCGCCAGCTGGCCGCCCCAGATGTTACCGCTGAAACACAGACAGATGATAGTAGGAGAAACAGACCACCGCCAGCTGGCCGCCCCAGATGTTACCGCTGAAACACAGACAGATGATAGTAGGAGAAACAGACCACCGCCAGCTGGCCGCCCCAGATGTTACCGCTGAAACACAGACAGATGATAGTAGGAGAAACAGACCACCGCCAGCTGGCCGCCCCAGATGTTACCGCTGAAACACAGACAGATGATAGTAGGAGAAACAGACCACCGCCAGCTGGCCGCCCCAGATGTTACCGCTGAAACACAGACAGATGATAGTAGGAGAAACAGACCACCGCCAGCTGGCCGCCCCAGATGTTACCGCTGAAACACAGACAGATGATAGTAGGAGAAACAGACCACCGCCAGCTGGCCGCCCCAGATGTTACCGCTGAAACACAGACAGATGATAGTAGGAGAAACAGACCACCGCCAGCTGGCCGCCCCAGATGTTACCGCTGAAACACAGACAGATGATAGTAGGAGAAACAGACCACCGCCAGCTGGCCGCCCCAGATGTTACCGCTGAAACACAGACAGATGATAGTAGGAGAAACAGACCACCGCCAGCTGGCCGCCCCAGATGTTACCGCTGAAACACAGACAGATGATAGTAGGAGAAACAGACCACCGCCAGCTGGCCGCCCCAGATGTTACCGCTGAAACACAGACAGATGATAGTAGAAGAAACAGATCACCGCCAGCTGGCCGCCCCAGATGTTACCGCTGAAACACAGACAGATGATAGTAGGAGAAACAGATCACCGCCAGCTGGCCGCCCCAGATGTTACCGCTGAAACACAGACAGATGATAGTAGGAGAAACAGACCACCGCCAGCTGGCCGCCCCAGATGTTACCGCTGAAACACAGACAGATGATAGTAGGAGAAACAGACCACCGCCAGCTGGCCGCCCCAGATGTTACCGCTGAAACACAGACAGATGATAGTAGGAGAAACAGACCACCGCCAGCTGGCCGCCCCAGATGTTACCGCTGAAACACAGAGAGATGATAGTAGGAGAAACAGACCACCGCCAGCTGGCCGCCCCAGATGTTACCGCTGAAACACAGACAGATGATAGTAGGAGAAACAGACCACCGCCAGCTGGCCGCCCCAGATGTTACCGCTGAAACACAGAGAGATGATAGTAGGAGAAACAGACCACCGCCAGCTGGCCGCCCCAGATGTTACCGCTGAAACACAGACAGATGATAGTAGAAGAAACAGATCACCGCCAGCTGGCCGCCCCAGATGTTACCGCTGAAACACAGACAGATGATAGTAGAAGAAACAGATCACCGCCAGCTGGCCGCCCCAGATGTTACCGCTGAAACACAGACAGATGATAGTAGGAGAAACAGATCACCGCCAGCTGGCCGCCCCAGATGTTACCGCTGAAACACAGACAGATGATAGTAGGAGAAACAGATCACCGCCAGCTGGCCGCCCCAGATGTTACCGCTGAAACACAGACAGATGATAGTAGGAGAAACAGACCACCGCCAGCTGGCCGCCCCAGATGTTACCGCTGAAACACAGACAGATGATAGTAGGAGTCCAGCTGCTCTGCGCTGTAAGGTAAAACGGCTACAAATCATTACCAGTGTTGAACATGAGAAACACCTCACGTGTTAAACGGTATGAGACCTGATAATGGTCTGAACAACTCTCATGTTCTCGGGCCATTCTCAACAAATTAGCGTCAGAGGATGTATGTGGACACAGTTAACAGTACTGACTAGTGACCATCACAGACCTTCCGGTTTGTCAACACGACTTTGCCGACCTCGCTTGGCCAAACCTTGTCCACTTGTGCTCCAAATCCGGTTCGTACCTCATCTGGCATCCGTAGACGAAGAGCATGACGCCCAGTATGGCGGCACACAGCCACACGCCGGCCAGGTAGAAGAAGACGGGCGTGCCGAGACCGACGCAGCTCCAGACGGGCGGCAGGCTGTCGCCGCGGTCCACCTTCCAACACTCGCGGGTCTCCAGTCCCAGCGCCTGGGTCACCTGACGGAACCCGTGGTACGCCGCGCCCAGGAGAACCTGCCGGGGAGACAGGGGGTCAGGTCAGGTAAGGTCATCTGGCGGGTCACATGGGGAGGTCAGGTCACCTGACAGGACAGGGGGAGGGTTAAAGCAGACCCTACGTCATACCCTGACCCAGACTCTGCTCACCTCTGGGCAGGTAAAAAGGAGACCCCCCTCACACCCCACCTGTCAGACTTCACTTACCTCTGGGTAGAGGTTGAAGGAGACCCCCTCACACCCTGCCGGCAGACTTCACTTACCTCTGGGTAAAGGTTGAAGGAGACCCCCCCCCCTTCACACCCCACCTGTCAGACTTCACTTACCTCTGGGTAGAGGTTGAAGGAGACTACCCCCCCCCCCCCCTCCCTCACACCCTGCCTGTCAGACTTCACTCACCTCTGGGTAGAGGTTGAAGGAGACCCCCCCCCCCCCTCACACCCTGCCCGTCAGACTTCACTCACCTCTGGGTAGAGGTTGAAGCGCTGCAGGGCGTTCACGGTGCTGGGCGCCTCCACCAGTCTGTCCTCCAGCAGAAGCTCGATGCCGGACACCAGGTCAGGTGCCTCGGCCAGCGTCTTGAAGTACGAATAGTACATGCCCTGGAGGCGGCGGAACGGCCGACAGTCAGCTGCCAGCTGGCCTGGTAGTCAGAGCAGTCATGCTCACTGCTCTCGACGGTGACGGCAGATCATGTATGCTTGATGCAACTCACGTCCGTCTCCGCCTAGAGTTCACTGGTCACGTACAGAATGTGCACAGCAAGCCACTCCCGTCTCCAATGAATCTGAACTAGGTTAATCATACTGGATAACTTTCATCGTTACAATCCGAGAGCTGTAATATAAACACACCCCTGTACATCACTTATTGCTCTAAAAATGTCTACTACCTAACCACATGCATGATGTATACAGTGAGTGACTAGACTGTTAAAACACGATGTGTCAATTGTCATGTATCTTCTGCACCGGTATCCGGCAGTCGGGTCTCACCATCTCTGTCCTCAGCGACATCTCGCGCTCAAGCGTGGAGAGGTGGCTGAAGTGGCGGTCATTCTCAAACAATGTGCTGACGTGCCACGCGTGCAGGAAGCCACAGGTCAGACCTGCCGATATAAAGGTCAGAGAGGTCACAGGTCAGACTTGCTGGGTCACATGTCAGGAATGAGGGAGGTCAGGTCGGGAGAGATGGAGGGGTCAGACCTGTCAAACAGAGGTCAGGTTAGTGCAGGAGGCCACAGGTCAGACCTGCCGAGACGAGACAGGGAGGTCAGGTCGGGATAGATGGAGGGATCAGACCTGTCAAAACAGAGGTCAGGTTAGTGCAGGAGGTCACAGGTCAGACCTGCCGAGACGAGACAGGGAGGTCAGGACTCCGGATTACAGGGACAGAGGGGTCAGTACTGACATGGAGCGCGTCGAAGCGAGCTACACAATGTAGACATAACAGGCGACTGAGACGACCCACAAACACAAATATTAGAGGGACAATTAAAGTGGGACACGTATGCAGATCTTGGGTACGAAGACCGGAACCGGGCCGTTCCGGAAGACTACTTAGATCAGAAGATATATAGAAGGGACGGATGTAACAATGACAATACACCGAGACCAAGATGATAGTATCATTTGATTGATCCGTTGAATCATTGTACAGAGAAGTGTCACATGACAGAAAAAAAAGAGAATATAGATACCTACAACAGCCAGTGTCTCAGGGCGGATACCTAGCAGCGATTCCTTTCAAATACACGCTTACAGCACAGCCATATAATTACTGCCGACTCAGTAATCCCCGCGGCCTCCTCGTCATGACGGTTAATGGTCAGATCAACACGCGTCGCCAAACTGTCTTTTAGGCCCCTCTGCAGAAAACACCAACTAATAGCGAAACATAACTCGAGACTGATGCAGCATAAAAGAACGACTACCCTCTCGGCTCTCACACTGGCGAACTGGCCAGTGACTGCAGTCTGCCTCCATCCCCCTCCGCTGGACGTTTCCCTGTGACAAAGTGTCCCATGTGTCTGTATGTATCCATAGCTAATCTCCCTCCTCTAACCTGCAACGACAAACCAGAGCTTGGCTCGTCCGGAGGCTGGCCGCGGCGCCACTGCCCGCCGACCGGCCGTGTACGCCTTCCGACTGTCTCCGGCGCTCTTGGTGCGGCGTCTGACCCGCGGCCGCAGGTGCTCGGGCCGCGGGCCCTGGCCGCCCGGGCTGAAGTCGCTGTCCTCATCATCAGTGGCCAGCTCCCGGATCACCACCATTGGTCCGTCTCCAGTGACACCTGGTGGTATACGGGGGAGAGACTGTGGTGACTGGTGGCAATCTGGGGATGATTTGGTCCGACTGGTCTGTGACCCGGATCACCACCATTGGTCCGTCTCCAGTGACACCTGGTGGTATACGGGGGAGAGACTGTGGTGACTGGTGGCAATCTGGGGATGATTTGGTCCGACTGGTCTGTGACCCGGATCACCACCATTGGTCCGTCTCCAGTGACACCTGGTGGTATACGGGGGAGAGACTGTGGTGACTGGTGGCAATCTGGGGATGATTTGGTCCGACTGGTCTGTGACCCGGATCACCACCATTGGTCCGTCTCCAGTGACACCTGGTGGTATACGGGGGAGAGATGTGACGGTGGTTTAGGAATGGTACGGTACAATCATGTCGAAATGCATGGTTTACAGTTAGGATTGTAAATCAACAAGTAAACTGGCAGGATTGTGCATCTCCTGCTTTGAGTTCAACTACCACTTAACCATAAGGGGCACATAGGTCCCATGGTTTTAATCCCTTCTTGGATTTTAACTGTTTTGCAGTCAACCTTTCAGGTAAGAAGTACAAACTGAAAATTATCAAGAGGGTTGCAGCAACATGCAACCCGGTTGCTTGTACCTCCAGGTAGCCTGGAGCTGCAAGATATGGAAAATCACACACATTCTAGACTTGCATAAAATGGACAATTTCAACTTTGTCCTTTGATTACTCATGATCTGATGAAATAAATATTTTGAAATTGGCACCAAAACATTCTTGAGACACTACTGAGTTAATCCTGCCACAGGTTTATGATAGCACAGTAACTTATCTAGTTATATCAACCACGAACCAAAACATTGCCAAAAACTGGTATGGTGCCATTTGATGGCTTGGGAACAAGCTATTACATTCTCAATTGATTTTTCATCAAGCTCAGAGGTTATCTATTTGGTAAAATTTCACTTTAGGTACACCATCATGCACTTCTCTGCATTTGCTGGTGTTCTTGGATGCACTGATCCCAATCAGATAGGTACCACCTTGTGATACAAATGACCCATTGTGGTACACTAATGGACCTTTCCAACACTTGATATTACCTCATACACGAAAGCCACCTCGACTAACCGGCGCTGGAACCCGGTGAGACTGAACAGCAACAAGCTTTGCTTAGCTGGGAGGACTCACCGGGTTCCGGCAAAGACCTGCTTACCTCGAACAGGACCTGCCTTGCCCAATGCTCAACCTTTGTATGAATGAAAGTGTATCCTGCCTCGCTGCCTGGCAAACCTTTCTTGATGTCAACGAGATCGGGCAACAGACAGTGGGCACACACTTGCGATCCATACTAACTCAGTTATGTGTGTGCGAATGTAAGAATGTATGATTCCCAAGGGTGTAGTGGGGGGAGTCACTTGCTGATTTCAGCAGCAACTACTTTCTGCCTTCTTATTTTTTTTACCACAACAGGAACAGCTAGCACCTGCTCTCCTCTCTTCATTTGCTTTTTTTTCCCATTTCCTAGCTGGGAGTGCCACATTTTCTCTTTTGTTTTCTGTTAACGTAAGGTGGTTGTGCGTCATTGGGATGAAGGGTGGGGGCATTCCTGGTCACCTGTTCATGGGTGGCAGGACACAAAATGCAGTTCACATGGTATACTACTCTGGCATGTTATCAGTTTCAATGTAGATTGTAACATATATGCTCCCCAGTATGCAAAACGTGGCAGGAACATCAACAAGATATTTGGGGCAGC
>JAXIVJ010009654.1:0-50180 GCA_036785665.1 Chirona hameri | reverse complement strand
GTGTGATGTGCAGCTTAGTTACTAGCAGGGATGTGGGAACCGTGGGGGCAATGGGGGAAACTCGCTCCGCAACTTTGGAGCTGGGGGGGGGGGGGGGGGCAACGCCCCCCCCCAATTTTGTACACGTTCACTTGACTCTGTATAAGAACAAGGGCATTGTCACCGGAGTTTCAACAGCGGCGTGCAGCGCCGCGAAATTTGGCACAGCTGTTGAGACATCAATTACACACACGGTGTTATTTTTTTACCTCGAGTCATCTCAGGTCAGGTGACCAGGTCAAGTCTCTACCTTCAAAATTTTGCAGTCGTGCCACAGACAAAGTGATTGACCAAACGGTTTGAAACTCACATGATGAGTCATCAGGTACCTACAATTCGTAGATCTCTATTTTTTGTATCAGTGACCTAAGATCAGTAAGGCGCCGTAGTTGGCGATGAACGAGCGAGCGCGAAGGAAATATATGGGGAATGTCAACTCGAGCGGGCAAGTATTTACTGATATACAAAAAAGGGTGCGCACGTACGCGCGTGCAGAGGCACCCACCCTTGATTTGTGGGAAAGTGGGGGCTGAGAGGTCCCAAACCACACACCAAATTTGAACACAATCGGCTCAGCCGTTCCTGAGGTAAAGAATAGGGATGTGCACGTGCGCACGTGCGCATATGCAGTCACCCCACACATGACGCGTGGAAAACTGGCGGACGATAGGTCCCTAACCACACACCAAATTTGACACAATCGGCTCACCCGTTGCAGAGTTTTTGCGAGAAAACACTTTTCAGCACCCTTCACGCGGAACGCGCCACGCACAGTGATAGTCACCAACATGAGTCAGTACTGGTCTCAAACAGGTTAGATTGGATGGGGCTGCTCAGCAAAGAAGGCCGCTTGTCAATCGGACGTGTGGTTGCAGAGATATGAGCTTCTCAAAAGCGTCGCCACGGGCCGGGTCGGGCCGGGCCGGGTCGGGCCGCTCATAATACCAGTAAGGCGCCGTAGTTGGCGATGAACGAGCGAGCGCGAAATAAATGTATGGTGAATTTCAACCCGATCGGGCAAGTAGTTCCTGAGATACAGAAAAAGGTGCGCGCGTGCGCACGTGCAGAGGCACCCCACCCATGACTTGTGGGTAGGCGGCGGCGGAGGGGTTCCTAACCACACAGCAAATTTGAACACAATCGGCTCAGCCGTTCCTGAGATATATAATAGGGGTGTGCACGTGCGCACGTACAGAGGACCCCATCCCTGACTTGTGGGAAACTGGCGGTTGAGAGGTCCCTAACCACACACCAGATTTGAACACAATCGGCTCAATCATTCCTGATATATAGAATAGGGGTGAGCACGTGCGCACGTGCAGTCACTCCACCCCTGACTTGTGGAAAGGCAACGGCTGAGAGGTCCCTAACTACACACAAAATTAGAACGCAATCGGTTCAGCCGTTCCAGAGATATAAAAGAGGGGTGTGCACGTGCGCACGTGCAGGCACTCCACCCCTGACTTGTGGAAAATTGGCGGCTGAGGGGTCCCTAACCACACACCAAATTTGCACACAAACGGCTCAGCCGTTGCAGAGTTGTTGCGAGAAAACACTTTTCAACACTCCGCACGCGGCACGCGCCACGCGCAGTGGTAGTCACCCACATGAGCCGGCACCGGTCTCAAACAGGGTAGGTTGGATGGGGCTGCTCAGCAAAGAAGTCAGCTTGTCAATCGAACGTGTGGTTGCAGAGATATAAGCTTCTCAAAAGCGTCGTCACGGGTCGGGTCGGGTCGGGTCGGGCCGGGCCGCTCATATTCAGAGTTTTCCCTTATACCACGGAAAGACGAGCGAGCGCTTCGCTCTCTCTCGTAATCAGGTCTATTTCGTGACCTCCCCATTATAAGTAAATGGGGAAACATTACAAACACGTATAAACCCATAGGAAATGGCTAAATTTGACTAATGTTCACCAGATCCACCCACTGGCGGGTCCAGAACGGTGGCTGGCAGTGGCGTCGCCGAGCATTTTTGAGTGGGGGGTCGGCTGAAATGACGAAGAAAATGTACCCCCCCATTTGTTGCGTGTATTTAAGTCTTTGCAACATTTTTTTATGCGGATTTTCATGTTATAGTAGGTACTTGTTATTTAGCGCCGTCAAGGGGCGCATTTCCCCCCCCCCCGATTTTCCTGATAAAACCATGAAATATAGGCGGTGGGCCATGTATAGGATAAGAAGCTTAAAATGCTATAAATTCAATTCAGCGTTACGAGGAGCCGAATATGATGACGATGGCTTCGTTATGATGATGGCCACTGATGTGACGCCGCGAAGCGGCGTGCAAATTTTACTTTTAGGTCGTGGAAAACGAAATTTTAATATTGGAACCCGACCGTGGTGGAGCCAAGCCTCAGGTAACCCCTTTTTCTGGTTACACATCTCGGTATGATTTAAAATATTGAAAAGAAGGTAATTTTTCATATACATTAGCCTCGGATAGTAAATCACGATGACCGGTGGCAGTCAGCGCTCAATAGTACATATGATAATAATAACTGTATACATATGAACCAAACTGTAACAAACAACTAGTAGTAACAGTGCAAATGGTTTGAAAGCAGAACGACTTTTCTGCGCATAAATGGTCCCTGTGAACCTGGAGGAGCCTGAAGGGAGATGGCTTAGGGATATGGTCCTGGCCTGGTTCCCACTATTAGCTCTTCGGTCCAGCAATCTGGGCACCGCTGTAGCAGCTTCCGGGTGCCGATGTCCGCGTCTTTGCGTTCGCGTCGCCTTTTTTGGAACTCGGCAGACTAGCTAAACATGTAGCCCACTTGGAAATTAATATTTTATGAAGGGAGTGGGCCCTGGTGGAATTCAGTTTCCCATTTTCCAAATTTGTATAAGCAATTGTGAAACTTGTGTCATGCCGCGAAGCGGCGCGAAATTTCCACTTTTTGACTGTGGATAGCTAAACTTTGACTGCTGCAAAGGCAGTTTTTACGATAAATTATTAACTTCCCCGCAAAAAGTGGTGTGTTTGTGTGTGTGGGGGGGGGGGGGGGGGGAGGGGGTGTCAACCCTCCTTCTGAAAATGGGGGTCGGGGGGACCGTCCCCCTGACCCTCCCGTCGGCGACGCCCCTGCATGTTACAGATGAAATTTCCTTCGTTTTCCTTTCGGAGCAGCGGTGTGTCGAAGGGAAAAGAAAGGAAATTTCATCCGTAACTGACTGAGCCCATTTCCACGTCGCAGTGGTGTAGGATCCTATTCAGCTGAGGCATAGGCATACCAAAGGAGAGGGCAAACGGCAATCGCCCCCTCCTGAAGGTCTGTACGTGCCCCCTTGACCGTATGTGTCCCTTTATAAATAAGGCCCGAAGGGCCCTATTTCGTGAGGATAAAAAATCCATTTTTTTTTAACACGCGCAGTGGAGAGGGGGCGGGGGGGGACTTTTGTGGCCCCCACCACCCACTTGTTTTCGTAAACGAAGCGGCGCAGGGGGTTTTTTCTACGCGACATTTACGCCAGCTCAATAGCGGATCGTTTGACATAACACAAATCAAAATAGGTCGATAAATGTTTGAGCTATATGGATTTGCATTCCAAGATGGCGGCCAGAATCGAGGTCGGCAAAGCGATATCTTCAGAACCAACAGTCGGATCGAGATGATTCAAGCGCCATTCGGTAGACAATGTCAATGTTCATCCCCTGAAACAATTTTGGACACATTCCTGGTGATCTGTGACGTCACAGACGTCAAATCCTAAAATTGTGACATTTGGCCAGATTTGACCTTCGTGACCTCGTTTGACCTTGAAGATATTGACTGAAGGTCGCTCATTTTTTTTTTAAATGTAGACCATCGTGGCACCTACCTACCCGGTAAGTTTGATCATTCTAGCTCTCATACTTTCGGAGATCTTAGAGAAGCTAATATATCTGCAACCGTGCGTCCGATTGACAAGCAGGCTTCTTGGCTGAGCAGCCCCATCCAACCTACCCTGTTTGAGACCAATGCTGACTCACGTGGGTGACTACCACTGCGCGTGGCGTGTGCCGCGTGAGGGGTGTTGGAAGGTGTTTCCTCTGAAGTGCCCCATCCCCCCCCCCTTCCACTGCGTGTTAGTGGCATACCCCTCTCCACTGCGCGTGTTAAAAAACTGAGGCACGATCAATTTGAAACTATACATGTCACATAAAAATGCAGATAAATAAATCGAAAGGGGAATATTTCACTTTAATACATGTTATTGTCTTTATGTAGTTTGTCCCAGGAAGCGCCATTGACTTTGTACATCTCCATTCACCTGAACATTCCTAAAACCAGTAAGACGCCGAAGTTGGCGATGAACGAGCGAGCGCGAAGAAAATGTATGGTGAATTTCAACTCCATCGGGCAAGTAGTTTCTGAGATACAAAAAGGGTGCGCACGTCCACACGTGCAGAGGCACTCCATCCCTGACTTGTGGGAAAGCGGCGGCTGAGGGGTCCCTAACCACACACCAAATTTGAACACAATCGACTCAGCCGCTCCTGAGATATAGAATAGGGGTGTGCAGTGTGCACGTGCGCACGTGCAGAGGCACCCCACCCCTGACTTTTGGGAAAGTGGCGGCTGAGGGGCCCCTAACCACACACCAAATTTGAACACAATCGGCCCAGCCGTTGCGGAGTTATTGCGAGGAAACACCTTCCAACACCCCTCACGCGACACGCGCCACGCGCAGTGGTAGTCACCCACGTGAGTCAGCATTGGTCTCAAACAGGGTAGGTTGGATGGGGCTGCTCAGCCAAGAAGCCCGCTTGTCAATCGGACGCACGGTTGCAGATATATTAGCTTCTCAAAAGCGTCGCTACGGGCCGGGCCGGGCCGCTCATATTCAGATTTGCCCCATATAGCACGGAAAGACGAGCGAGCGCTTCGCCCTCGCAGCCAGAGCGCGCCCGCTCGGTCATCGCTCAAAAAGGCGTTTTACTGGTATAATATTGTGGCCTAAATCAGAGGAGATATAATTTCGCGACATTTTTTTTTTGGGGGGGGGGGCCTGGGCCCGAGGGGGCGCCCTGGGTTTATTTGCCCCCCCCCATCCGAAAATACATTCCGCCGCCACTGGGGGTCACATAACGTGACGGGACGTGGGGGTCACATAACTGATGACATGATCTGAGATGACTCTCAGGTCAAAAGTTTCACATAATTTGGGTTATTGATGCCCAAACAGTCACTTGCCAAATTTGGCGGCTCTGCGCGCCGCCGTTTCCCGCTATTCATGAAAATCCTCAGGAGGGGGGGGGGGGGGGGGGGGGGGTGATATCTTCACCCTGGCAGTGCGCGGTGTAAATTGATAGTTTTGCAATATCTAACCGGTGCCTCCTGCATCGATTCATGTCTGGCACTGGCTGCACTTGCACGTTTCTTTCACGCGATATGACTTCATGTATTGCTATGTTTGTGTATTGCTGGTTTTGTTCTGATAGAAGTTTATCACATACGCCGTTTGGAAGTAGTGAATTAATGTGTGTGGATAAACTTGCATGACATATAATGACATAGGGACTAATCGGGGGGACTAATCAACACTAATCGCCTAATCATACGGTGCCGAGGAATTATGTAAGACGAAACGCTCCCATCCAGTGGTGTGTTTGCTGTTCCTATGTATTTGTATGCCATAATTGTTTTGACATTAATAAACCTGCATGTTTATACCAATTACGAAATAATAACGAAATAATTATACTTTATTTGGTGCTTTCCTCTACCCACCGCAACATTTAAATATTGCCTTACATATATGTAATTGAAACGAGTATACTCGTTTCTTCTCCTAATTCCTGTCCAACGTACTGAGTTCCAAGATTGTACTTACAGAAGCTATTATTTTATAATTATAAATTGTCTACCATCTGAAAAACGTGATACATAGTTAATTCATCGTGGGATGCTAGTAATAATTTATGGGTCCGGTATCAAAATAAAATGTGCTAAACGTATTTGAACAACTTGCAAAAATAAATATTAGCTAATTAATAACACAAAATTAGGACGAAATGTGTTGGGTTTTAATCTTGTTTGTCGCGAGGTTAACCCGCGCACTGCAGGGGGGGTTGATTTCCGCCCCCCCCCCTACCCTCAGGTTTTTCAAAGATAGCGAAAAAACGGCGGCGCGCAGCGCCGCCTGGTTTTCGCACACCTGTTAGGACATCAATTGCGCACACTTAAAAAAACAAAAAAAAAACAAGGTCATCTCAGGTCAGGTCACCAGACCAGGTCAAGAGACCTGAGATGACCTCCAAAAATGTTTGCAGTTGTGCCAAAGCCAGAGTTTTTCACCGATCAGTTTGACACTTACAGGATGTCATGAGGGCATGCGTACTTACAATTCGTTTATCTCGGAATTTTGATATCGGTGACCTAAGGTCAGGTCAATTTCGCAACCTCCCCATAATAAGTAAATGGGGAAATATACAAATGGTAAGGATATGCATGATATTAGCCCAATTACTTCTGGATCATGTTATTATAAGATATTCTTGATGATCCAAGTGTAAATTTTGTTCAGTGACCCCTATTGGGTCATTTAAGATCATGCGAGGTCACCATCACTTTTGTGTCAATAACTCTCGACATAATGAAGATAGAGAAGTAAAACAGACATCAATGTGTTTGTCTCGTCAAGACACGTCTTCCCATATGCAACATGCCCTACTTGGATTACCACTTGACCTTGACCTGAGGTCAAATGTTTAAGTTAATTTAACAAGATCACCATGTATATCATTCAAAGTGCCTTGATAAGATAAACACAATGACTTAAACAGTTTTTCGTTATCTTTATTATATAAAAAGTTAATAGCGAAAAACGATTTAGCAAAAAAACGTCATTTTTTTACCTCTGGAGCCTCAAATGTTGACCTTAGATCAAATTTGAGGACACTTTAGCGATTGCAAATTTCACTGGCTGGCGTTTGTTTTTTCCGTTTGTTTTTTACTAGCATAGTTTCTGAGATATATTGGAATTTCTGGAGCAATGTCCTAAAACAGGAAAAACTGGAAAATTTGACCTTTGATGACCTCTGGTGACCTCAATTTTGACCTGACCTAAAACAATACTGACTACTTTCGATAAAACATGTATCAAGCTATCAAATGCCGTTTTCCGCTTCTCGCTACGTAGCGTAGTTTTCGAGATCTCAGGGGGGCGGAAATCAACCCCCTGCAGTTCGTGTTCGGCGCAAAGCCCCTGCAGTGCGCGGGTTAAGTATTGTATACTTCCGTAGCAGCATTTTATACCTGCGTGGCACTTTTTCCCAGTAGAGTCAGAATACATGCGTACATACTCAGTCAATTTTTCCATTACTGGCAAATGTCCGTGCCACCACTGGCAAAAGCAGGTTACGCCCTGCACACAGACCGTAACCTGCGGGAGGGGCAGATTCTGCCCCCCCCCCCGTGATCTTGAGAACCGCTCGGTCGATTCCAATGGAGGAAACGCCATTCGATTCGTCATGATAAGTCTCTCTTTTTTAATCCCAATTTTTTTGTTTGTTCAAAATGGGGGACCAGGGGGCAACAAATACGACAAATGTGGGTGTTTTTGAAAGGTCATTGTGGCCATGTGGCTCGACCGATGTTCATGCCCCAAACGTTTTTGAGCTTCAAATGTACTGGTCTTCAATATATCAAAAGACAAAAACAAAATACAAAATCATAGTCGTATTCAGGGGATGTAAAATGTGGGGATTTTTGGATACAAAATATGTGCTATCCGTGATTGTTTAGGACGACATGAACGTCACATGTGGGCAGTATATGCTGTAATTGGTTAAATTTAATATGTTGCGCATAGGCAGATCCAGGAAAACAACGTGGGGGCACCATGCGCGTAACGCTATCATCTTACTAATTTGAAGTTGGACCTAATTTGAGGGAGGGTATCGCCTCCCATTTTTTTGGTACCTGAGTGCGCCTCTGCCCCAAAAATATGTACAATCCCAGTATCTATGATGTAAATTGCATTGAAATTGTTTCTGACGCATGTATTGCACTACAAACCACGAAGGAAGTATGCGCCACAAAACCGCATTCGTAACACCCTCCCCAAAACAGGAGCCTGGCACCGCCTCAGCTGGACTGATTTTGACACAATTTTGACACAACACGCGCCATTTAATTGTGGGAAAAGTCACAAAGTTTCAGGACGCTAGGCGTAACGGTTTAGAAGCAACAAGTGAAATGCCACCGAGGGGGGGGGGGAGGCAGAATTTGCCCCCGCAGGGAACAGGGTGAATTAGTTAAAATGTTATTTGCGAAAAACAGCTTTGCCAAAAATGTTTTGTTTTTATCTTTGATGACATGGAGCCTAAACTATTTACATAGTGTAATACATAACATGTGAAGACACCGATACATTTTTCCTTGCAAAACCTTGTAATGCTTTTCCGTCGTTTAGGGGTGGCCGAAATATGGCCTCCCGCAGAGAATAGGATTAAGATAGGGCAATACTTTTGACTCCATCGTGTAAATCTCGTCAAGACACTTCGAATCATATTAATTTTGGATAGGTTAGGTTAACTTAGAAATTTGACCTCAGGTCAAGGTCAAGTGGGGACCCAAGTAGATCATGTTGTATATTGGGAGACGTGTCTCGATGATACAAACATATTGGTGCCGGTTTAACTTCTCTATCTTCATTCTGTCGAGAGATATTGGCACAAAAAAAACATGTTGGTGATTGCGGGTGTCCTCGCCTGACCCTGTACGGGGTCACCGAACAACAATTGAACCTTGGTCATCAAGAATGGCCTATGATAACATGATCCAGTAGGAATTGGATTGATTTGACTGTTATCATGCGTATCCTCGGAATAGGAAGCATTTGCATATTACCCCATTCACTTATAGTGGGGAGGTCACGCAATTGACCCGACCTTAGGTCACCGACATAAAACAAAATCCGATATATACTAATTGTAGGTACAGGGACCCGCAGTTGCTATGGTACACACTAAGGTCCGGCTTATTTTCTCCTCTAGCGTATGTTTGACGGCGAATTAACCCTCGCCCTACGGGGGGGGGGGGGGCTGACAGCCCCCCTGAGGTTTATATTTTCCCCGTCCTTTGACCTTAAATTTGGCATTAAAGGTCATGACCTGAATGTCTCGCTCACGCTATATTTTGAACGCGGATTTACCACGTCCAGAACAGCGATTTTGCTCTTCAGAAAACCTCAAAATTAGAAATTGATAAATGTAAATAAAAAGGCATGTTCCTAGACCAGTTTTGGCTCAGAAATACAGAAAAGATAATTATTTGTTCGTATATTGTCCAAAAAGTCCAAAACAAAGTTATTAAAAAAATGACGTCATCAGTTTCTTACACTTAGGGAGCCATCACTCAGTTAAAAATGAAGATATTGCTTTGCAATTTGGTATGGTTATTTTCCATACTCAGTTCTCTCACATATATTCAGTTTTTTTTTACATCTTTGAATTTAATTTCATTTTGTAGTGATTTTAAAAAAAAAACAATATTTTTATTTTAGGGGTCAAAAAGCCAAATTTTTGAAAGTCCGAGATTGCCATTTTAAAGAAAATCTAATTTTGTATCTTTGGTAAATTGCGTTTGCAATTTCCTTTAAAACTCTGTTTTCTACCATTTTTCATATATTTATCGTTTTTCCACCAACATGACGTCATCAAAACATGATTATCTCCCCAACTACTTAACTATTTTTTTTACAGCATACGTATAATTGTTGTAATTGTTGTAGCTACCGAAAATTTCAGTTTTTTTCAGCGTATTTGTAAAATGTTATTCAAAATTGCCAGACCAAGGTCGAATTTCTTTTTTGATTAGACCTGTGTGGTTGCTTTAACTGTTACCCTACTTAATTTAAATGTAAATCCAACAGCATGGCTATCCCAACTCAAAACTAATGTTAAGGTGGGAGTGTCCCTTTAAATGCGAAAACAAGGAAAATATGGGTGCAATCCCAGGTCGATATCTCGGTAATATAGAGTCCGATCGGCACGGGATAAACACAGGCGTGTAAAGAAATTAACCAGCTGGCGTATGCAATGTGGGTCGGCGATCAGCGCGTGGGACGTGCAAAGTATGTAAATAGCGAAATAATTTAAATATAATTATTTTACAACGTTGTTCACGATTAATGTCAGAACTCTGAACCTATCGCATTTAACCGTATTCCCTGCAGAGGGGGAGATTCTGCCCCTCCCCATGGTTTTGCACTTACCGCTTACTAACCGTTAAACCTAGCGTCCTGAAACTTTGTGACTTTTCCCAAAATTGAATGGCGCGTGTTGTGTCAAAATTTTGAAAAAATCGGTCCAGCAGAGGCGGTTCCAGGCTCCTGTTTTTGGGAGGGTGTTACGAATGCGGTTTTGCGTCGCATACTTCCTTCGTGGTTTGCAGTGCAATACATGCGTTAGAAACAATTTCAATGCAATATGCATCATAGATACTGGGTTTGTACATATTTTTGGGGCAGAGGAGCACTCAGGATAAAAAAATGGGAGGCGATACTCACCCTCAAATTAAGTCCAACTTCAAATTAGTAAGATGATAAAAGCGTTACGCGCATGGTGCCCCCCATGTTTTTTTCCTGGATCCACCAATGCGCAATATATCCAATTTAACAAATTACAGCATACAATGCCCTAATGTGACGTTCATGTCGTCCCAAACAATCACGAACAGCACATTTTTTCCCCCAGAAAATCCCCCCATTTTACATTCCCTGAATACGCCTATCATTTTTATTTTGTCTTTTGATATATTCAATACCAGTACATTTGAAGCTCAACAACGTTTGAAGCATGCAAATCGGTCGAGCCACATGGCCGCAATGACCTTTAAAAAAACACTCAAAATTGTCAATTTGTTTGCCCTCTGGCCCCCAATTTTAAACAAAACAAAAATATCGGGGTCCAAAAACAGAGGTCTTGTCATGACGAATCGAATGGCGCTTTCCCCATCGAAATCGACCGAGCGGTTCTCGAGATCTCTGGGGGGGGGGGGGGCAGAATCTGCCCCCCCCCCCCCCCCCGCAGGTTAACATAATTCTGGCCGCCCGCAGGGAATAGGGTTAAAGCGATACAACATATGCAATTGTGTAGACAAATGTACCGGCTTTACAATGCATGTAAACCTCAAACTTACCGATCAGTATTTATGCATTCAAATCTACTTGGGATATAAAATTGGGCATTTTTCCTGATTATAACGCCATGCCGTCAAAAACCTGAGGGTGTTGAACGATATAAGTTATACAGCTGTGAAGCGCAGTCATTTCTGACCAATATCTGCCCAAAATGTACTTGTATTTACAAACAAGAAAGTTCTCAACCAGTAAAACGCCTTTTTGGGCGATGACCGAGCGGTCGCGCACTGGTAAAGCTAAAACAGGTTTGAAATATGAAACGGTACGGGAGCACACGTGGTAGTAACACATAGTCCCTTTTAGTCTTTTTAGTCCTCCATACAAATTGCTAGGCCTCCATGCATGCCAACATAACAATTAAGTTGGATTAAATTGTACATGATCTCCTTTCTCGAATCCGCCAAAAGGGAGCACGTCCGAGTGGCTGCATGCTTCAGCGTATAAAAAAAACGAATGCTTAGATAAATCAAGCCATTTTTGATCAAGAATGATTTTTGTTCATGTCGACGTCTGCGGGTGCCACGCGCTGTGGTACCACCCCTATCAGAACGCACCATAGCAAAATCAAAATGTATTTGATGTTCCTATCCAATGGTGAAAACCCGGTCTCAATCGGAGCAGTGGTTGCAAAGTTATTAGCTTCCGAAAAGCGGCTGTATGGCCGGGTAAGGCCGGGTCGAGCCGAGTCAAATGTAAATTTGTCTAGTAAGTTGACGAGAAACCTCACGGGCGCTTTGCGCCCGCTCGGTAATAAAGTTATAATAAGACGCTGTAATACCTATTTTGATCGGCGTAGTTCGGGTTGGTAAAGCTTGCCATAGCCACCGAAGATTGGTTCCGACTTCCGAAGTAACTTCTCGAAAAACATACTGCGCTTGAAACGCACTCCCGTTTGACGGATCACATGTTGATAAATGCAATTTTCGAACGATTTAGTGTAACCCCCAAAAAGTTACTTAACTTTTGACTTTATTTCATGAAATTTTCCTCTAAAGAACACATTTTTTTCGTCATCACCAGAAACGGCATAACCGACGCCAACGACGTCGCCTCTTCGGACAGCGAAGCAAGCGGGAACCGCTTGTGATCCTCTATCTCATTTGGAGGTATGTAGGATGACCCTCTATACCAATACGACGAAATGCTAGTTATTTACGAAAAACCGAGGGGTGCCATCCTTCACTAGCGAGGGTTTCCTGCACTAGCGAGGGTTAAGGCCTAATGTTAGCGGCTTTTAGAGGATCATTAGTCATTACCATCTGTAGAAGCTGTCTATCGAAATAAGATTCTGAAGATGGATTCTATAGGACGATCGAAAAGAAGAAAAAAATTATGTTTAAAAAAAAAATCGAAGTATTTTTCATAGGAAACCTTGTTTAAAATGAGTTAGATATTAACCCGCGACTTACTGGGGGGGCTATTTTTTGCCCCCTTCCCGTTATTTTGCAATAACTCCTAAACGAACGCCAGTATCATCACCAAACTTGCAGTACCTTCTCTCACATCACTTCTACACGTGTTGGCAAAAGGTAAAATATGAGGCTATGATAGGTCAACCGGGAATGACGTCAGAGTGACGTCATGTTCTTTGGTTTTTGTTGCAAAATAATGGTTTACGGAAAATGCTGTCAAAGGTACGATATTTGAGATAAACTAAATTGGTTTACATCAAATTACTGACAATAGACCGGGCTATCAAACCGCTATCTCGGATTTTTGATTTTTTTTTAAATTCAAAATTTTGAGAAATCCAAATACATTTGTTTTTGTTTTTACAAAATTTTCAAGAAAGAATCAGAATTATCCAAAAACCGGAATATATGTGATCGAGACGTATGCGGTGAATATGTGTACCAAATTTAAAGTCGATATCTTTAAAAATGACCGAGTTATGATTTTTAAATGACCAAAATCGACCACTTCTCACAGCATTACTATGCATAAAAAACGCATTTCCATTTTTGCTTTTTACTTCTATTTATATGGAACAAACAATGTTCTAATGTCATTTTTCGCGTTCTAAACGAAAAACAAACCCATAAACATGTGTTACAACGCCTAATGACCGTAATCTGCAGTTCGACCTCGTGACCTCGGATGACCTTGACCTGATCCAAGGTCAGAAACAGCTTAGAAAGGTACTTAGAAGTGTCAGACACACGAATCATACCGATTTATCGACAGCTTATGCGTTTAATATCGCAATTTTGCGCGACAATTCCATCCATTGAGACCTTTTGACACGGTCAAACATTTTGTACTTGACCTGACCTGTGACGTCATCGGTGACCCCGAGGTCAACAATATTATGTTTCCCTCGATAAAGTGCCCAGGGCTATCGAATGCCGTTTTAATTTTTGCATTCGGTCCAATAGTTCCGGAGATCAGAGCGGGGGGGGGGGGGCTAAAAATAGCCCCCCCCCCCCCCTTCCCCAGTAAGTCGCGTTATGAAATATACCCCAGTAACTCGCGGGTTAATGCACAAGAAAGCGAATTCCGATGATCTCTGCTGGGAATTTTAACGGAATTTGTTAGTTTTGACCCCCAAACAACCTGTGCGCACAGTGCCATTTTCAGCCTACCTAGGGTGCCCTTTCCGACAACAGGGTTGCGTCCTTTTCTCATTTTGGGACGCAGTGGAAAATCCTTAAAATTTGTCCTGCCACCCTTTGAAGTTCAATGCCCATAAACGATAGGGCACTTATTGCGTTTGATTCTAGTCTGCCAAATGCATCATGTCTTGTTTTGATCGTATTGTATATGCCAAGTTCGTCATATTCCGTTGGAGGATTGCAAAATTGCATTTCTGGTACATACGATTCACAGCTGAGTACCGCCGCCTTGCCTAGTGCGAGTGCCGCCTTCGAGCAAAAAGCCACAAAAGGTTTGTTCGTGTGTTGACGTCATTGCTTTTATAGTATGCCTGATGGCATCGTAGTGATCGTTGGCTCGTTGGTCTAGGGGTATGATTCTCGCTTTGGGTGCGAGAGGTCCCGGGTTCAAATCCCGGACGAGCCCATTTTGCATTGAACTTGGTCGCTGATGGTTGCAGGTGTTGCGTTTGATCCGATGTTGACGACTGACGTCACTGCTTCCGAAGTCTCGCTGCCGGCATTCAAGCAAATCATTCGAATTTGTTGAAGTACAAACAAATTTACACCAGTTTCAAGCACGTCGACCTCGCCAATGTTTGGAGGGGGCTTTGAGTTTAAATAATTCCATGTTCCATGCCACTTCAAGACAATTATATGTCACCGAAGGGCGAAAGCCGCCCCTACCGTACTGGCACACACTGTCATCTGTCAGGGAATATGTCAGGATGTGGTCATCAGTCATGACCATGTATTTTAAGAGATTTTGACTGGGGTGGCAACTCGGCGATCAGGGGCGCCATCGCTCAAGGGAGGCGCCATCGATAAAAAACGCATTATCACAACTGTGTCATTTTTTTATATGTCAATAACTATCGACATAATGACGATAGAGAAGCAGGGGCGGATCCAGAAAATCTTCGGGGGGGGGGGGGGGGGGGGGCGGGTCATCAATTGCAGTGGTGCCCCTACCTATACCCAAATTTGAAAACTCAACGGATTTGGTCCACTATATTTTGAGGGTGCCCCTATTTCAGTTTTTGTTTGGTTAATTGACAACATTGGCTATAGGTATTGGCAATATCAGTCGTACCCTTTCTATAATTTAAAGTGCCGCGGATGGTGTTCAAATATATTATTTGTACAGTCAAGGGTGGCCCTGCAGACGGATGATGAAGAATTGACCAAGAGGGAAGTCGAGGTTCGTGACCAGGGGGGGGGGGGGCGGTTGAAAGACGTTTTTTACAAGCAGTAAATCTTATGCATGCGATAAACTGTTATTGCGCCGCGAAGCGGAGGAATTTTTTTCTGAGGTTATGAGCGGGTTGGAGAACAATTTTTTGCTATTGGAACCAGCATGCAGGGTAAAAAACAAGGAAATATGTCTAGAGCAAAATGTGGTGTCAAAAGACATGTTGCCCCCCCCATTTAAGGCCAAAAGTGGGGCCATGGCCCCCATATCCCTCCCCCTGCGGCCGCCAGTGTGTACAGTCTATATTAGACCCTTGTGTACTGGAGAAGAAAAAACACTGATTGATTTGCGCCGCGTAGCGGCGCGAAATTTGTTGCTTTATTTTGTTTTTGCCTGGATAACTAGGCCCTAAAAATCGCAAGGTTCTATAATCTATATGCATCAGCCCAAGAGGCCCCTCGAGTTTGATACATTGTTGCCTCTGGTATAAGGCACGTTGGTGCCCCTTCATAGCCCACGGGACGGGAGGCATGAAGGAGCATTTTTTGGCATAATTTAGCAATATATTTTAATTTAGCATCATTTCGCGATTTTTTTCTTCAGCGACCAATGATTGTGATTTCATGGCGGCACCAGACCATTGTTTTCCCTCCTGGATTCAAGGAGGCACAGTGCCCCGGTGTCTCCCCTCGCCCCACAGTGCCGCCTACCGTCACGATGGTGCCCCTGGCACACTTTACTTTGGCGGTGCCCCCAAGACGCGGTGGTGCCCCCACGACGCGGTGGTGCCCTCGGTTCAAAGAACACTTAATAATTTTCGCCGCGTAGCGGCGCAGCTTTTTTGCTTTATTTTGGTGCTGCTCCACGGCCCGGTGGTGCCCCACGGCGCGGTGGTGCCCCCATGGCCCAAGGGGGGGGGGGGGGGGGGCATGCCCCCCGTACCCCCCCTGGATCCGCCACTGTAGAGAAGTGAAAACGGTACCAATGTGTTTGTCTCGTCGAGACAAGACTCCCAATATGCAACATGCCCTACTTGGGTCACGACTTAATCTTGACCTGACGTCAAATTTATCAGTTGACCTAAGCTGGTCACCATGAACATGTTTCGAAGTGCCTTGAAAAGACCAACACGATGGCGTCAAACGTATTGCTTTATCTTGATTAGGTAAAACGTTATTTGCGAAAAACAGTTTTGGCAAAAAATTGCATTTTTTGACCTTTAATGATCTCTGGAACCTAAACCATTGACCTGAGCTCAAATGTTAGGACACGTTGGCGATTGCGTATTTCAAGAGCATCCGATTTTGTCTTCTGTTTGTTCCTAGGTTACATATTTCCCGAGATATTTGGGGGTTTCTGGAGCAAAGTCCTAAATCTGGGAAATCCGACCTTTCATGACCTCTGATCAGGCACGTAGCCAAGGGGGTGTAGGCGGCAGGTGCGCCCCCCCCCCCCCCCCCCTGAGCGAACCAGTTTACACTAGATAAAATGGGATTCCATCAAGCTTTAACATTACGTCTATTATGGGTGTTTTTTTCCATTATGTATTGTACACATACACCGTTCGTGCCACCACATGAACATTAACATCTCGAAACATCTCGTAACACAGCACATCTCCGATACGACAACTGCCCTGGACAGCCTCTGCACCTCTCTCTTTCCCTATCTAATATCTAGTACCTATCTGCTGCCTCTCCCCTATCTACTGCCATGGCCTTGCGGATTCAAGTTTAGGAACTGCTTTAGTGGTTCCCACTTCTTTATGAATACTGGAAATGAGCTATTCATATATGCTGCAAGTTTCTCAGTCTGAAAATCTTGACTGATTCGAGCTGCGAATTTTGTAGCACTTAAATCCGCCTGCTGCTGGATTATTGATTTTCCCACAATAATGGCATGTATCCAAAGCCGCCCGCTATCATGGAATCCTAACATTACGTGTTTTTCTTCCAAAACCGCTCTTGAATGTACGCATGTATGGCTGTTTAACCAATCTTCAACTAAACTCCAAAATCTTTTTACAATCGTGCACGACCAAAATCTGTGACGTAGCGTTTCTGGGCTCCTTTTACATCTGTCACAGCAATCAATCTCTCTCACTCCCATTTTATAAAGCAGCTTATTTGTTACCGCTGTAAACGTAATAATTGTGTAGTGCAATGCCCAGTAGTAGGAGGAGCTAGTTGCGAAGCGGACCGCTTGATATGTTTCTGGCCAATTTATTTCACCATACTGTTCAATCCATTTGTTCTCCCAATGTTTAATAGTATGTCTGCACTGTGTTAAGCGATTATAAATATGTTTCGTGCCTTTCTTTCCTCCCAGAAGATATCTGATTTGTTCTGCAATTATTGGCGCCTCAATTTTGTCTTTGGACATTACGTATGATCCAGGTAAGCTATTTAAAAGGCCGGCATAATCCAGGAATGTCCCAGGCAGGTTATATACATGTTTCGCTTCAGCAAAAGTCATTATATCCCCGGAGGATGCTCGTAAATCATTGAAGTGCAAAAGCCCTCTGTGCACCCACTGGCCGATCTCATCAGTTTTGTATTTCGTATAGTCGGATTTCCACAAAGAGATACTACCCATAGTCAGGTCTTCTAACTTAAATGTGCTAACAAAAGTACCCCAGCTGTAGGTAACTTCCTTCCAAAATGTATTACTTATTTTATTGCTAAGATACTTCATGAAAATAAGTCACATGAGTCCCATGAGTAAACTGCCTGCCTTTATCCCAAACGAAATTAGTCTCCCCAACAGATAGTACATGCCTGGCAATAACTTCCCAGGGGTGGGTCGTGATGAGAGCCCTCTTCACCCACGTTATTTTCAGTGCGGTGATGAAAGACCTCAGGTCTGTCGTACACTGACCACCTAACGCATATGGTAATGTCAAAACTTCTTTTCTTATTTTGTTTTGCTTCCCGTTCCAAACAAATCTTTGCATCATGGTTTCTAACCGGGAAATCATCTCTTCCTTTGGCTGAGGCAGTGTAGTGAGGATATGTGTTAGTTTTGACAGCACCAGTGATTAAAGCACAGTAATTTTGCCTGTGATAGTTAGCTGTCGCCTCTTCCATTGACTGAGCAATCTTTCTATTCCATCTATTTTTGTCTCGTAGTTGAGCATCGTAATGTCAGCAAGTCTATTGCTAAATATTATGCCCAAAATCTTAACGTTATCCTTCATTGTCAAAGGTATGCACACATCTTCACATGTCTGCCGTCTCGAGTCTTCAACACCAATCCTCATCGCTGTCGTTTTTCAATGTTTGGTTTGTTGATATGGGTTTTGTATGGAAAGAATCGAGTTTGAAATATCTCCGACTGCACCCCACCCCCCCTGCCCGCCCTCGGCAGGTGAAAAGGTATTGTGGCCCCTTCCTGAGCAAAATAATGCCTACGTGCCTGAACTGAATTGATCGAAGTCTCCCCCCCCCCCCCCATCTGACTGCCGCCACTGACAATTTCTGCGTACGGTTCGCAGAAATTCACAAAGGACCAGGTCATTGCCTTGAGGGGCGCCACCCGATCGAAAGGGGCGCTACCAATATTGGCGAAATTTTGCAGGGGCCTCTCCTTCCGCACCGTTGGGAAGGAGAGTCACTGGCCGGAGGGGCGCCGTCACTCGCCGGAGGGGCGTGGTCACTGGTCGGAGGGGCGCCTTCACTGGCCGGAGGGGGCGCCGTTACTGGCCGGAGGGGCGCTGTCACTCCCCGGAGAGGCGCCGTATATGGCAGAGGACGCCCTCACTAGCCGGGGGCGCCGTCACTGGCTACAAGAGTGTCGTCACTGGCCGGAGTGGCGTCGTCATTGACCAGAGGGGCGTCGTGACTGATCGGAGGGGCGCTAGCTTTACATGGGCGCCTCGGGTCCAAAGGACCAGGTCATGACCTGCATGACCTGATACCCGGCACGCCACTGTCCCTATATGATGGGTCATGACTTTGTATTCGACATTTCCAAATATGCGTGGCGCGTCCGGCGCTATTTTCGATCTGGAGCAATTCCTACAACCAACGTAAGTTGAAAAACGTCGCGTTTTTGGCGCCAAAGTTTATAGCGCTGAATAGCGTGCGTGGAACGCATTTCGACAGTATTTGAGGAATTGTGACTGGGACTTGGGTATCGTTGTTTTCCTTTTCCCTGTAAACATGTAGCCAAATAAAATTCACACTTTGTGAATGTGTAGGTAAAGTTAATATGTTTCATTGTCAAGGTCATTTTAAATTATTATAGCTTGGGATGGCTACTTTGGCCTCAGGTCATATCCAGACTCAAGTGATTTCAGGTACCAATTTTAATTCTGACACCCATTTTGCACCATGTTTATCCTATCTCGGTGCATTTTATGGATGCTATGAGTGGGTGCCGGACGAAAAGTCGAATGGCAAAAAGTAAACGGATGTAAAGGGACATTTAGTCAATAGTAAAAAGTCAAAAGTCCTAAAAGTCGGCGGGTAAAAAGTCGACGTGGAAAAAAGTAAACGGTGAAAAAGTCAAACGGATAAAAAGTCAAATGACAAAAAGTCAACAGGGTAAAAAGTCAAGTCAAAAAGTCGACATGGAAAAAAGTCGACGGATTAAAAGTCAAACGGATGAAAAGTCAAGTGACAAAAAGTCAACAGACGAAAAGGCAAAAGGGTAAAAAGTCAAAAGATAAAAAGTAAACGGACGGAAAGTCAGGGGGTAAAAAGTCGACGTCGCTAAAAGTCAAAAGACGAAAAGTCGAAATGGCAAAAAGTCGAAGGATAAAAAGTCGAAATAGTAAAAAGTCAACGTCGCTAAAAGTCAAAAGATGAAAAGTAGAAATGGTAAAAAGTCAACGTCGCTAAAAGTCGAAAGATGAAAAGTAAAAAACGTAAAAAGTCGAGATGGGAAAAAATACGTAAAAAGTCAAATAGCAAAAAGTCGACGTCGATACAAGTCGAAAGATGAAGAGCAAAACGGTAAAAAGTCGAAATAGCAAAAGTCAATGACGATAATCAGTTCATTTGGCCCATTGAATTTTCGTCTCTTGACTTCCCGTTCATTCAATTATTTTCTTTGGACTATCCGACTTTTAAAGGTAGTGTGCCTACTCACATCGCTTATTTGGGGTTATTGACACTGGTCTATAGAACATAATTTTCTGAATTGACCCATGACTTTCTTTCTCAAGATTCGCCCTAGTTGCTGAGATATTCCAAAGACTCCAGGAACTTGCTGGGAGCAAAAAGTTATCGGGTAGACTTCAGAGGGCTTCCGCTACTAGAAGCACTGCAACTATCGATTAAACTGCTAGCATATTGTTAGCGCCGGCCAATAGCAATTCAACAAAACAGCTCGTGCACGCTGACAGCAGCAGCCGAACAGAAACTGGACGGCCATCATGTTTTTCGATGATGGCCGTTTCGATGATGGCCGATGGCCATTTTTTAAGAAGATATCAATTTAGAGCTACGAAACTTGCACATAATAAAGTTCACAGTGGCAAGAACGTGCTGTGAAAAACTTGTATTTCTATCTTGCATGATGTGACCGTAATTGTATTGCCTTGTGTGCGCTGTTTTACATAACATCACCATAGTGACGATCGTTTTATAGATATCGAGAGAACAAAAAAATAAGCAAAAGACATTATAAGTGAAAATGCAACTAAAGGGGCTCCAGATGTGAATTTCATCATATACAACAATCAAACCAATAGCTACTTACCGTATGAAAAATATTTTTGACATTCCAAAACAGTAGGCACACTCCCTTTAACGCGAAAGTCGCGTTTTATACCTCCACAACGTATGCACATAGATACCTATTACCTACCTACAGTTTTAAAGAATTGAGATTAGTCGACTTATGCTTTGGTTAGTTGATTGTAGTGTGACCCATTTATTAACGCGTTAAAACATTGATAAAAAATTAGTACTTCATGTCTTATGTATTTATATATTGTTATATTGTTATATATGTTATATATTGTTCAAATTATAACTAAAGATCAGGCTCAGCAGTGCCGCATCCAACGATACCTATCCCTAAGCAAGTTGTCAACGTTTCTTTGTTGGTTGAACTTTTCAAAGCTTCATTCCTTAGGTAATGCTTCAACAATACAATGACATATTTCATACTTTGATCGTATTGTAAGTTCTCGTGATAAAAGATAACGTTACCGAGGGTCTGCAAATTCAAATTGACTTGTATTATCTCTTGTTCAATAGTTATGCACAAAATAAAATGTGGGAATTGCCATACCTTAAAGGGAATGTTTCACCTTTCTGAAAGTTGTCAAATAGCTGGTTGTATCGAAATAATAAGCTGGTTGTAATCGATATCAATAAGCTGGTTGTAGTCGAAAATATGAAGTAAGTGCTGCTGAAAACGATGGTGATATTTTTTTTTTAATCTCGAAAAGTCACTTAATTTTATACAAATTAAGGTTTTAAATTTGGGATGATGACGTCATTATTTAGCTATAGACCGCCGCTGATTGGCTGACAAAGTAGGATTGGCTGAAAAAGTGGCTGTCAGCCAATCAGCGGCGGCACTAGCCATTTTGCCATCACACACCCCATTTTGCAAATGGTAAATTAAATTGCTTAAAAACGACTAATTTTTGGGGAAAATGACTTTAGTATTTTCGACATTTCAATAACGGCCAAAGATAATGGTTACCTCAGTTCAAAACCAATACAAAGGTGAAATATTCCCTTTAACCATGGCTTCGATTCCACTTTTGCGCGAGACAAACTTCAGTCTTGATGTGTATTGATGCAGTCCCTGAGTCATGTATCAATGAAAACATGTATCATGAACTATGCCGTCAGAAAGTATTTTGCCGAGCATGGCAAAACAAAATATCCTCCCAAACCCAAGCAAGCAGACAGACTCGGTCGGTCACACGAACGCCGATTGGCTGCAATATGATCTGCTGGTGCTCTAATGCCCCTATGCGAGGATTTCCATGAGGCTCTAGTGCCGTTTCCATGAACCGGATCGACCTGACCGTACATGGTGGCTGGGGAGAGGATTACTATGTTAACATTTTACTCATGCGACTTTTATGCTATGCTAGTGACTTATATCTACTTGACTTTTTTAAAACTTTTGGCTTGTTGACTTTTTTCCACGTTGACTTTTTACTCATTCGACTTTTTGCGATTGACTTTTATCGATTAAACTTGTTACGATATGACTTTTTGCGCGGTGTCTTTTTGCCACGTCGACTTTTTCCGATTGACTTTTAGCTATGCGACTTTTTACAATTTGACTTTTGGTGTGTTTACTTTTTGCCATATTGACTTTTTACCTTTTCGACTTTTTACCTTTTCGACTTTTTACCTTTTCGACTTTTTACCTTTTCGACTTTTTACCTTTCGACTTTTTATCTTTCGACTTTTTATCTTTCGACTTTTTATCTTTCGACTTTTTATCTTTCGACTTGTTATCTTTTGACCTTTATCTATACGACTTTTTACTATTCGACTTTAGCGTGTTGACTTTTTGCCATGTTGACTTTTGACCTTTTCGACTTTTTATCTTTCGACTTTTATCCATACGACTTTTTACTATTCGACTTTTAGCGTGTTTACTTTTTGCCATGTCGACTGTTTACCTTTTCGACTTTTAATCTTTCGACTTTTATCTATACGACTTTTCACTATTCGACTTTCGCGTGTTGACTTTTTGCCATGTTTACTTTTTACCTTTTCGACTTTTTATCTTTCGACTTTTAGCGATGTCGACTTTTTACCTCTTGACTTTTCTTCCCTTGACTTTCCGTCCGTTTACTTTTTATTTTTTTACTTTTTACCCTGGAATCGCTATGAGTAGAGGTCTCACAATTTTTAGCATTTCCAACTAGTCAAGATCAGACTCAGCATGAACTCAGCTACAAAAATGTTTGAAAACGACAGAAGAGGTAAAATTGGGTTTGTCTGGGTTTTACCACTGGCGGATCCAGGGGGTGGGGGGCATTAGGGGTAAATACCCCCCACAGGAACATGGCGGGCATTCAATTCAAGGATGTGCCCCGCCCCGCGTATTCCTGCATTGGTTGTAAGAAGTGATAATTGGGAAGAAGAAAAATCCCCTCCGGTCAATTACTTTCGCTTTGAGGACCCGAACCCCCCCCCCCCCCCCTCCCCCCGCTCAACGACTTTTTGTGCTGACGACCCGACTCCACCCCCCCCCCCCCCACCCCTCCGGTCAACAACTTTTCGCTGATAAAGCGGAGAGAAATTTTATCCTCCCCCCCCCCATTCTCGAACCCCTAGATCCGCCAGTGGCCGTCAGCCATCAGCGAAAAGTTGTTGACCGTGGGGGGGGGGGGATAGAGCGCGTCGTCAACCCGTCAGCAACTGTACGTCAGGCCATTTTTTTGTTGTTGGGGGAATCATGGTTTCATGACCTCTGGGGGTATGGCCCACTGCCCCTCTCCCTCTCCCTGGATCCGCCCCTGAAGGAGTCTCAATGACCAAAAGCCATGCACTCCACACAGGCATATCTGCAGCTCGCATCCAAGCCCTGGCGAAGAACAGTCAAAGCACAGTTATACGATTGCAACTATAGATGTCGCTAGCTGCAGCTGGCGTGCAGGCCTTCCTCACACTGCAGGTCTGCAGTGTGAGGCAAGGTAGATAGGCATGCAATGCTCCGATTGGGCCGAAGTGCCTAATCCATCAAAACAAACTATGCAAGATACCTAATACCTATAGGTAGTAAATAGGAAGTTACAATTGAGTGCGGAAGGAAGAGGAAGATATGGCGAGGAGATACTTACTCCCTTTTCGCCTTTAAAATGTGATTGTTTGTGGGTATGCTTTGGAAATGGTTCCTTTCTTTTGTCAGCTTAAAGGAAATAGTTCACCTTCAACATGGGGTTTTGAACTGAAATAGCAGTTTTGTAGCCCGTGTTGAGAAATCCTTATCTCCAACTTGTCTTGGCTGAAAAGACTCTCCAGCCGAAGATATTTGACTTTTTGGCGAAGGAATGCGGCGCATATATGATATACCGTACCGTCTGAGAGTGCCAGCACTGGTCTGAGCATGCGCAGACCAATAACGCACATCATAACATTAATAATTTACGACCTTCTGTCTTGAATTGACGCGATGTAGGACCATTTTTGAAAAGAAAAAAGAAACTGTATTAAAAATATAATAAAATCGTGTTCTGAAAATTTTCCGAAGGTGAACTATTTCCTTTAAATCATCAATGTAACTGAGCATGAACAAGGGCGTACCGGGCTGGACCCAAAAGGGCCAAAAAGGTGGTTTGAGAGCTAAATCCAAAGAATTATCGCACAACTCTAAAACATTGGATTCCGCTTAATTAGGTATGCATTTAAAGCTGATTCATAACAAACTTATCTTGATAGTACATGTTAAGATTTCCTTTTAAAGCATGACGTATCAATTTACGGCCGATTTAATGTTTTTTGGGGAACGCTTTCCATCGAAACTCTTATTGCCAGGAAAATTATATCTGAGCCAGGGGCGGATCCAGGGGGTGGCCGCAGCGGTCGCCCCCCCCCCCCCCCCCCCACCCACCAGAAGGGCGCCCCACGGGCTGTCTGTCGCCGGACGCCGCCAGACGCCCAGCGATGGACAGCCCGTGAGCACGCAGCGTCCCTATGGACCGCTTGGACGCCCTGTTGAAAGTAACTTACCGAGTATCAGGTCATACAGGTCATGACCTGGTCCTTTTGACCCAAAGCACCCTTCCGGCCAGTGACGGCGCCCTTACGGCCAGTGACGGCGCCCTTTCGGTCAGTGACCGCGCCCTTTCTTTGGAAGGCGCCCCTATATTTTTTGAAGGCGCCCCTAAATTGGCCTGCGGCCACCCCTCCTAAAATATCCTGAATCCGCCCTTGATCTGAGCGGATAAATGGAAGAAAAAAGCAATGTCCCCTATGAAATGGGATGCACCTATATACTTCTCTTTATTTTTCAGACTGTTTCCCGAGCTAATGACACCAACTGTTCCTCTATTTTCATGTTCCTCTATTTTCATGTTCATGTTTTCCTGTTTTCATGTTCATGTCCATTTCATGAGTGCCTAAGATTCGCTCGTAGCCATTTAGTCCGATCGAGACGGCCTAAGATTCGCTCGTAGCCATTTAGTCCGATCGAGTCCATGAGTCCATTTAATGTTCAACTTGTCTTCCTTTAAATAAATTAGTTTTGAGTTTTCAATTGAGCGATTTCAAAGATCTTACCATAATCTCCACATGCCTTTGATGAACATAGCTTGTTACGTTTATCCTGTCTCTTCCATCTGGTTTTGTTATGATTTGTTCACAGATTGGATTAAAAGGTGAAAACTTACCGTGGTTCTCAGTTGAAGCGCAGTCCACCCAGCTACTGTCCGCGTGACGTCATCCGGCCGACCGGCGGGCTGGTGTTTTTGGCCTATTATAGCGACATTATCACGTATGCACAATATACTCAATCTAAGCTCTCTTACGCAGCAGTGAATTGTATTTTATATTAAAAAAAACGTTTCGCAACAGAGCTAAAAAATGTAGATGGAAAATATCGATGCTAAGCTAAAACTTCCACATGGAAAGGCAAATAAAATAATAAGCTAACATTTTGTCAGGGATCACTATTTACAGATAAAGGGCAATCCAAAGGGTTATTTGGACCAGCACTTTAAAAAGAAAACAACTGAAATGTACTAAATATTTACAGATCTCCTAATTTGAACGAAAACTTCGTTATTTGTACTCAGGTCTATTTGTTATGTCTATTTATTATTACGTTTATTTTGTCTAAAACCAATTATTATGCCTAAGGAATGGTCTCAGAGGCAATTCTTATTTTAAAAAAAATTGAGCCACGGCTCGATTTTTTTGTGCAAAATCTGAGCCATCCATTATCATTAACAAGTCACATAAAAAAATCGCAGCAACAAAACAAAATACAAAATGAGACACGGGCTGCGTTTTCGTTATCATAAACGTTTATCTGCGACAGTTCCTGGCGCATAGGCCGCGCCAAGTTCGTGCAAAGATCGACAAAACGAGCCAAAAATTGAAGCAAGGTGGGGCTCCGTTTTTCAAGGCACTATATGCATTTTCAATAATTCCTTCGTTGCTACTGCTGGAAGGCCATGGATACATGTACCTGTGCTACTGCAGGATTATTGCTGCAGGCCTGCAACCGCGCTGCGCCGATTAAACGGTGATGGCTGGTGTTATTTTCGCCGAAAATGAGTGTATGTCTATGCCGGGTCTGTGCGTCCCAGGTGGGCGTCGAATACGAAGGCGTGTGTGGTCTGGAGATTGGGAGTTAGTGGATGCAACTGGGCCGAAATAATAACTCTAATGCATATTAAATCAGTATATAATACTGCCAGAAACCATGAAATTCATACCGGCCGAAATATAACTAGCGACAATGGTTTGTATAATGCTTCTAAGTTAAGTCCGCTCGACACTAGGCGATATCCAAGCGACTTCTTTCTGTAGAAAATGGTTGATAGATATCGTTAACTTTTAATTCCACAAACATACGGCATCGAGAAATTGCTCCTGCGGGACTGAATTCTAACGAGCTACCCGTCACACCACCGAGATGACCGAAGGCGGTCGGCTTAACCACCAGAAGCTAAAAACAATTTTTAACCAGCACTTTCATGGTGAAAGCTTTATTGGTCAGCAGAAAAACAGACATAAAACAGCAAATCAGTAAAGCAATCAGCTTCCCTCTCTTCCAATATAAATGTTGACGGATGTTTCCAATATACAATATTGGAAACATTCTTCAATCGCGCAAATTGACGCTAAAAATAGGAACGGTTTCTTGCTTTCCACGGCTGGTCGCGACAGGTTTTAGTCATCAAAGCGTAGCTATTTTTCATCGTACAATGCAAATGTAGATGTTCTCAAATAATATTTATTTTCAAGATGGCAAAAAATGATGAATATTTCCTTCAAACAAGATGATTTGTTATCGAACTGCTGTCCTCTGTCAAACTGTTGTCGTCTTCAAGTTAAACTAATGGTCACTGCAGTGATCATACGCACAGAGTAGGTACACATACGCTGTACGCACATCTCCACGCTTGCTAGCCGGCGTCGTCCCGCTGTTTCTTCATCAAGTGTTTTGCAGTGCAACCTTATATCAATTTAATATCAGGCTTCGGACTGATGGCAAGTTGCCCGTAGGTGAACGTCTCCAGTCTTCGCCCATGGGTCACCGGCGATTCTTTCTTGCTCCGATATTGAAAGAAAGTATTCGTTTAACAATTAATGTTAACGAATACAAACTTTAAAGTTGACCAATCAACAACAAGTAACAGGAAAGCACTCAAGATTGACAGTAGTAGCGAAAATATATGAAATCGCACAGCACAATCCCCCTATACAAAGCCGATGACGTGATTGTTTGTTTACAAATTTCTCCTCGGAATGTTGAAGACGCAAAAATATTGTTGTCCGCCAGCCAATCAGCGACGCGGCTTGAGTACCTCCGCGAGGAGTTTCTCGGAATATATTCCATACCACAAGTAGTGCTATTCCAGTGGTGAAACAGAAAAGTACCCGTAGTTTTATTACATATCAGTTTAATTAAGCACTATTTTGACATAAAATCCTATGCTAAAAATCGAAAGCAGCTCTGTTGGTTAAATGACCAAACTGGTAAGTATGACGTCATACCTGACTGACTAATTTGTTTTCTGTCAGATGTGCAGCCGAATGGAGTAAAAAATATATATTTGCAGTCACTTCTCGTTTTTTTGTATAATAATGAAAAATGCAGCCCGCTGCTTTTCGTTGCTCGATTTTTTTATTTGCAGCCATGGCTCGATTTTTTTTTATAAGAATGACCTCGATGCATATTTGGAATCCTGTTATGTTTGTGGTGTTATCCCACAAAACACCTTGTTGTCGCTTTTGATCCGTTATTGTGCCAGTTTTTGTGTGTTGGTGTTTGGGCATAATGAAGCACGCTACTCTAGCCAATATTTATCGGAATGATTAGATACGGATGAATGCCTAATCACTATCGGAAGGTTAATGTTGGCTCCTATTTTTTGTTTTTGACTTTACAGATTCATATGCGACCGTAAAACACGTATTGTTTCTGGTATCGAAAAGCCATTGTGTACGGCAAAGGGAGTGACTTCTTTAATTTTATCGCAGATTTTACTATTCAATTCGATGATATTGTATGACTTTCTCTGCTTAATAAATTGCCCTCATATTTAAAACGGATCACATTACATAAAGGGAAGTAATATTTAGCAGCTTTGAAAGACTTCTGCTGTAGGATAAAATCTTGCAAAGTTTCTCATTTAAAAGCCAGTATAGTTCTCTTGAATATTGTTTTACTTTTCTCTGCTATTCACGCTAAGTAATTACAGCTGTTGTTAGTTACTAACATCAACATGTTAATCACCCATGAGCGGATAAATACGCCTATTATCTGCTTCAAATCCTAAGAATGCATTTCAACAGTCAACACCATCACGTCATGAAACTGTCTGCAGGTTACAAAATGTAAATTGTAACTTACCACATTCTCCCTTCACCTAGCGTCACTCAAAATCACCACAAAGCACTGCCAAACCTCGCCGCCACAACGCCCGCCGCCACCGTTCACCTACCCCCCCCCCCCCACACACACACACTGGACCTGGACGCGCCTCTGCGCGGCGCCCTGACCCGACCGCCCGGGGCGATGGCGGACGGCGGCCCGGCGACCCAGACAGGTCAGTAGTGCTGCCGGCGACGCGGGCAGAGCAGGGCGCCGTCGAGTCGCGTGGTGTGCGTTCCGCGACCGTGTGTGTGCCCGCGTCACTCGGCCGCTGGTGGCGTCTGCGTCTCAGTGCATGTGGCTGTGTTTTTGCGATAGAAAGAGGACTCTGCATGCATATGTGGACAGGATATGTACGTGAGTGTGTCATTAAACAGTGGTCATTTTATCTTCTACCCTTGACTTCGGAGAACTATCGAACCGCTGTATTCGTAATCCTGGGCTCTACTGTCCTCTGACCTAGCATCTCACGAGCACTCCTGAGTTCTATTAGAACCTCTCGGACGCCTCATTACACTCCTGTGCTCTGTTAGAGCTTCTAGGACTCATCTGTGGACTCCTGCGCTCCATAAGAATCTCTCTGCCGCCTCTGCGCACTCCTGCGCTCCATAAGAGCCTCTCTGCCGCCTCTGCGCACTCCTGCGCTCCATAAGAGTCTCTCTGCCGCCTCTGCGCACTCCTGCGCTCCATAAGAGTCTCTCTGCCGCCTCTGCGCACTCCTGCGCTCCATAAGAGCCTCTCTGCCGCCTCTGCGCACTCCTGCGCTCCATAAGAGTCTCTCTGCCGCCTCTGCGCACTCCTGCGCTCCATAAGAGTCTCTCTGCCGCCTCTGCGCACTCCTGCGCTCCATAAGAATCTCTCTGCCGCCTCTGCGCACTCCTGCGCTCCATAAGAGTCTCTCTGCCGCCTCTGCGCACTCCTGCGCTCCATAAGAGCCTCTCTGCCGCCTCTGCGCACTCCTGCGCTCCATAAGAGTCTCTCTGCCGCCTCTGCGCACTCCTGCGCTCCATAAGAGTCTCTCTGCCGCCTCTGCGCACTCCTGCGCTCCATAAGAGTCTCTCTGCCGCCTCTGCGCACTCCTGCGCTCCATAAGAGCCTCTCTGCCGCCTCTGCGCACTCCTGCGCTCCATAAGAGCCTCTCTGCCGCCTCTGCGCACTCCTGCGCTCCATAAGAGTCTCTCTGCCGCCTCTGCGCACTCCTGCGCTCCATAAGAGTCTCTCTGCCGCCTCTGCGCACTCCTGCGCTCCATAAGAGTCGCTCTGCCGCCTCTGTCGACTCGTGTTGGCGGGCCCGGTGGACTCTCCGGCGTGCTGTATATCTCTGCACACTCCGTTCCGCTATCAGCGCCGTAAGAAGCGGCAGTCCCAGGATCTGACTGTAACTCAGAAGAAGGCAGCCGCGGATTTCGAAACCCTGTGCCGGTCGGTGGCCGAACAGCAGCGGACGACGACTAAAGTCCGGGCCACCATGGCTGGTTTTCAACAGATAGTGGCGGCTCAGCTGATGGCTGCGGCCTCAGCGCAGAAGGCGGGTCTGATGCCCTGGGCACCGATGAGTGCCGCGACCATGTCCGGGGCGATCATGCCTGGGGCGACCATGCCTGGGGCGACCATGTCCGGTGCGAACATGCTGAGCTTAGTCATGCCGAGCATTAGCAGACCGGGATCGCCACCTGCACCGTCGCTCCTGCCGTCTCCGGCGAGCACGACATCTAGTGGAGGGATGCAGCGAGGCACGCCTCAGCCCCAGGTGAATCTAGGCAGTCCGGCATGGACAGGTGAGCGCCAAGTGGTAAGTGTTTGTCTGGCAGCGAGGCAAGCCTCAGCCCCAGGTGAATCTTGGCAGTCCGGCATGGACAGGTGAGCGCCAAGTGTTAGTGTTTGTCTGGCAGCGAGGCACGCCTCAGCCCCAGGTGAGTCTAGGCAGTCCGGCATGGACAGGTGAGCGCCAAGTGGTAAGTGTTTGTCTGGCAGCGAGGCACGCCTCAGCCCCAGGTGAGTCTTGGCAGTCCGGCATGGACAGGTGAGCGCCAAGTGTTAGTGTTTGTCTGGCAGCGAGGCACGCCTCAGCCCCAGGTGAGTCTTGGCAGTCCGGCATGGACAGGTGAGCGCCAAGTGGTAAGTGTTTGTCTGGCAGCGAGGCACGCCTCAGCCCCAGGTGAGTCTTGGCAGTCCGGCATGGACAGGTGAGCGCCAAGTGTTAGTGTTTGTCTGGCAGCGAGGCACGCCTCAGCCCCAGGTGAGTCTAGGCAGTCCGGCATGGACAGGTGAGCGCCAAGTGGTAAGTGTTTGTCTGGCAGCGAGGCACGCCTCAGCCCCAGGTGAGTCTTGGCAGTCCGGCATGGACAGGTGAGCGCCAAGTGTTAGTGTTTGTCTGGCAGCGAGGCACGCCTCAGCCCCAGGTGAGTCTTGGCAGTCCGGCATGGACAGGTGAGCGCCAAGTGGTAAGTGTTTGTCTGGCAGCGAGGCACGCCTCAGCCCCAGGTGAGTCTTGGCAGTCCGGCATGGACAGGTGAGCGCCAAGTGTTAGTGTTTGTCTGGCAGCGAGGCACGCCTCAGCCCCAGGTGAGTCTAGGCAGTCCGGCATGGACAGGTGAGCGCCAAGTGGTAAGTGTTTGTCTGGCAGCGAGGCACGCCTCAGCCCCAGGTGAGTCTTGGCAGTCCGGCATGGACAGGTGAGCGCCAAGTGTTAGTGTTTGTCTGGCAGCGAGGCAAGCCTCAGCCCCAGGTGAGTCTAGGCAGTCCGGCATGGACAGGTGAGCGCCAAGTGGTAAGTGTTTGTCTGGCAGCGAGGCACGCCTCAGCCCCAGGTGAGTCTAGGCAGTCCGGCATGGACAGGTGAGCGCCAAGTGGTAAGTGTTTGTCTGGCAGCGAGGCACGCCTCAGCCCCAGGTGAGTCTAGGCAGTCCGGCATGGACAGGTGAGCGCCAAGTGGTAAGTGTTTGTCTGGCAGCGAGGCACGCCTCAGCCCCAGGTGAGTCTAGGCACTCCGGCATGGACAGGTGAGCGCCAAGTGGTAAGTGTTTGTCTGGCAGCGAGGCAAGCCTCAGCCCCAGGTGAGTCTAGGCAGTCCGGCATGGACAGGTGAGCGCCAAGTGGTAAGTGTTTGTCTGGCATGGCCGTAGGTGTGTTCAAGATGTCCGCATTCGTCCGATCAATCGCCTTTGGTGCAGCGGTGTCGATTTTTCCAAACGGTGGGGGGGGGGGGGGGCGAACACATTGGCGGATCCAGCCTCTCTCCGTGGGGGGGGGGGGGGGCATCTTTTTGTGGCTAAAAGGTACCCTAATTTTTTCCCTCTGCGGATTTGGGTCGGTCGCCTTATTTTGGTATTCAAGCTTAAGAAATTCAATTTTAAATTCACAAAAATTGATTTTGTGGACTGTTTTCCGAAGAAGAAAAAAAATTGTTTCTGATTTCTTGGGTCAAAAACACAAACTTTCGGGAATCCGAAATGGCCATTTAGAACAGAATGTCATTTCCGTTCTTTTAACGTTTTTTTGCGCAATTTGCTTCAAAACTATTATTTTCTATGTTTGTTCAAATATTTATATTTTCTCACCAAAAATGGCATGACATGACGTCAACGTCATTATCTCCCAAAGTGCTACATCAATTTCATTGGAATTTTGTGAGAAGACTTATAATTAATGCAGCTTAAGGTACTGAAAGTTTGACGTTGATATCTATCATAGTTTTCAAGGTATTTATCAAATCCGGGAGGGGGCAGATTCCCCCCCCCCCCCAGCGGGGCGCGAGTTAAGTGTCACCGGGGCTGCTTGAATTGCATCAGGTGCGCTGTTTTGTCTAGCATTGAAAGCAAGGGATACATACAAACTTCAAATTCAATCACTTGAGAGAAGAAGAAAAAAATTCAGTTTCATGAAGTTTTCTCCTAAGATCATTGTTTTTTCACTTTCAGTGCAGGGAACGCGCGGGGGCATACTTGTATTGAATGCCACTCTCAGATTCCAGTGGAGGGGATTGCCCCTCATGCCCCCCCTGGATCCGCCAGTACCAGCAATTACCACCAAGGAGAGCCTCCGCCAGACACTTAATTGAATTCATTTTCCCATTTTCCAAATTTGTATAAGCAAATGCGAAAGTTGTCATACCGCGAAGCGGCGCGAAATTGTTCTTTTTTTACTGTGGATAGCTGGATTTTGACTGCTGCAAAGACAATTTTTACGATTTTACGATAAATTGGGAACACATACTTGTGTTGAATGCCCCCCCCCCCAGATTCCTGTGGGGGGGAAGCATTTGCCCCTGGATCTGCCAGTGGCCGAACAGGGACGGATCTAAGGGAGCCTATCAGCGCCATGGCTTTACCGAAACCACCAAAATCGGCTGAAAATTCACACATTTAAAAAAAATATACACAACTTTTACAAAGGACATTATTTGCAATCAATTCATCATGCAAAAACAGACGAAATCTCTATGAGTTTTGGAATTCTGTCGGACGGCCCCTCAAACTAACGTTTTGGGCCAGTCTGCATCCGCCAGAAGGCCAGAGTACTTACTTGGAACCCTTACTTAGTAAAACGGCAATGCTAACCTGCCATTGACTGGGGGGGGGGGCAATATCTGCCCCTGACGAATTTTCGCAATAGCTCAAAAACCAACAGCGATATCAACGTGAAACTTTGGGTACCTTCTCCTACACCAATTTTACGTCTTCTGTGCATAAATGAAGAAAGTTTGTCGAGAAAAAAATCGAGATATAACGAATTTAGTGACGTCACTACACACGAGTTTGGCGGATACAAAATCAGCTAAACTTTAAGAGATCATACAAAGTCTATATTTTGAGCAAAATGCAATAAAAAAACGTCTGAATATAGCAAATGGCAAGGGCTACAAAACAGATTCTCGGATTTGGGAAAACTTTGGTGTTTGACCCCTAGAAAATAATTAAAAAGAAATCAATAAAAAAACATTTCTTCAGAAAAATGCCCTAAAAATCAAACATTGCAAATATGTTAAAAATTCACCGGATTTCGCATCTTTATACCTGAAGAGGGGATTTAAAACAAACTTTTTTAGTTAAAGCTGTGTAGACTTTCTTTTGAAATAGGAAACGTGTCAATTTGTTGCCCATTTCAGGCGGTTTGGGAGGCTTGACCGCTTTGCCCCCTCTTTGATCCGACAGCGGCCAAAAACATTGGGGGCCGAGCGGGTACCAATGGGGGGGGGGGGGGAGGGTACCATTGGGGGGGGCGAACTCAACATTGGGGGGGGGGGGCGAGGGCCACCCCAAAAGTATATAAATCGACACCTATGCTTTGGTGAGCTTCGAACGTCTCAAACCATCATCGACTTTGGGTAGTGATACTTGAAATTAGCTGAAATTAAAATACCTGACAACCAGAGGTGACAACCTTGACAAACTTCCTTTGCTTTCTACATTTTGCATGGCATCCATGCTTTCAGCATGGCAGGTACATACCTATCAGATTATGAGTTTAAGGATTATGTTCATTCGGTTACATGAAGACATGTGCTGAACGTAAGAGGCCACCGGTGACCACAAACCACCTCCCCTGCAGTATTACAGGGGTGGTAAAGTGTTCTGTCTTTACGGATAAGGTCGGGGACCAAATGCTCCTTCTCATGAAGTACTCGGGGGGGGGGGGGGGTCAAACTGCCAGCAAAAATAATTACTATGTCATTTCTGTGAACATTTACTAAGCGATCATGTCCTTAGAAATACTGATCGTCAAAACCACTTCAGATGTATTAGTCACTTAATCATCATATTCATCACGTCAGTATGTATGTACATTTACTTTTGTATTAGCAGTTGCGTTTCAGCTCTTGATTGCCAATAATAATCAATTATATTTTTTAACAATCCGACGAGAAAAAAAAAATCCGGACGATAGATTCAACACGTGGGGTCACTGAACCAAAACTGCACCTGGGTCTTTAAAAATAGCCTTTAATAACATGATCCAGAAGGAATTGGGCTGGTATTATGCGTATCCTCAGAATAGGAAGCATTTGAATATTTCCCCATTGACCTATAATGGGAAGTCACGAAATTGACCCGACATTAAATCACCGATATTAAAAATCCGATATAGACGAATTGTAGGTACTATTGCCCTTATGAAATCCTGTAAGTTCCAAATCGATTGGGCAAAAAACTGTCGCTGTGGTACGATCGCACACTTTTTGGAGGTGGGGTCACGTGATCTGGCCTGGTGACCTGACCTGAGATGACCCGTGGTCAAGAATTTTACAATATTTGAACAATTGATGTCTTAACAGCTGTGCCAAAAACGGTGGCGCTGCGCGCAGACGTTTTTTTTATATCCTCTAAAAACCTTAGGGGGGCGTCTAAACGCCCCACCCGCGGCACTGCGCGGGAAATCCGGACAGTCGATTCTCCCGGGGGCGGGCCGTCGTGCTAGTGCATTTTCAATAGAGGTCCACTGTCAGGCCAGTGGATTTAACTGTCCTGGGACCCCACCCCTTTAACTCGAAAACTAAAAGAGCTAGAAAGACGCGGAAAAAAACGTCAAAAAGATTCCGACCAGCACATTCGAAGGTACTTTAAATGTTTTTTCTTCAAGCCAATATTGAGGTCACCAGAGGTCATCAAAGGTCAGATTTTCAAGTTTTAGGACTTCGCTCCAGAAGCCCCCAGATATCACAGGAACTATGATAGTTAGGAACAAACGAGGGGAAAAAATGGAAAGCTCTTGAAAAATGCAATCGCCGAGGTGTCCTCAAATTTTAGCTCAGGTCAAACGCTTAGGCTCCAGAGCTCATCAAATGTCAAAAAGGCTTAAACAAACGTTTATCACGAATAGATTTTTACCTAATAACGACAAGGCAATTATTTTGACGCCATCGTGCTTGTCTCGTCAACACGCTTTGCATCATATTAGTGTTGACCAGGTCAGGTAACTTACAAATGTGACCTCAGATCAAGGTCAAATGGTGGTGACTCAAGTAGATCATGTTGCATATGGGAAGACGTGCCGCGACGAGATAAACACATAGGTGTCGGTTCCACTTCTCTATCGTCATTATGTCGAGAGTCATTGACATACAACTGTTGGTGACCTCGGATGACCTCGGCTGACCCTGTAGGGGTCACTGAACAAAAATGGCACCTAGGTCATCAAGAATATTCTATAATAACATGATCCAGAAGGAATGAGACTGCTATCTTGCGTCTCCTTAGAATAGGAAGAATTTTAATATTTCCCCTTAGACTTATAATGGGGAGGTCACGAAATTAAACTGACCTTAGGTCGCTGATATTAGAAATTCATGATAAACGAATTATGTGACCTTATGTTATTATTATGTATATGAATTATTATTATATGTGTGACCTTATGAAATCCTGTAAGTGTAAAACCGATCATTCCAAAACTGTGACTGTGGTACGATCACAAGTTTGTTTTGGGAGGTGGGGTCACGTGACCTGGTCTGGTGACCTAACCTAAGATGACCAGAGGATTTTTTTACATAATGTGGACAATTGATGCACAAACAGCTGTGCCAAAAATGGCGGCGTTGCCTTCGCCGTTTTTCGGCTATCCGCGAAAAACCTGAGGGGGTGTCTAACCCCCCCTCCCCCCGGTACGGCGCTGGTTAAAACATAGGGATGATGTGAGCATGCAGCCAGGTGTTAGAGTATTCATGTGAAGTAAAAAAATGACCCCAGCTGTGCTGGGGTCATTTTTGTATGTGCCATTTTTGGTCGGGGCCACTCAAAGCACTTTTACCACCCCTGTGCAGTAAACGAAACCTAAATCTGCTCGAAATAACTTAAGATGAGACCTGTTTAGGTTAATCCTTGACTGAGGAAACCTACGGCGCCAAAATGTAAGCGGAATTGACGCTTGCTATCTGATCGCTAGCTGAGGATGAATGTTTCGATGTGAACCATATAACCACAAAAACATCTACTGGACACATATAATCTTCAAATCATGTGGAAAGTATTAGGCAAGTACACATCCAAGTTGAACAATTCAGCTTTGAGCACGGGACAACCAATCGACAACCAACCATGAACCAGTCCATTATCACTCCGGCATGTGACGGCTTGCCCTTCTGGGCGCAGAAGGTTCAAATATGTTAGTTTTATAGAAGAAAACATTTGCTAAATAACTGCACTCGCAAATTGGTGTAACAATTGGTGGTACTCAGTGACCGTTTGTCATAACTGAAGTTCAACTCCTGCCTTGTTACTCCTACCTTGAACTCCTACCTTGTTAGTGTCCACAGTTGTCTTAGCAACAGTAGTTTCAGAACTCAGTCTCGGAGTAAACTGTTTTTCTTCCCAAAAAAGTTTCAATTCGAATTAAAATATCCGTTGTTGATTTTTATTTGTAACACTGTTCGTTTCTGTTAAAGGGAATGTTTCACCTTTGTATTGGTTTTGAACTGAGATAGCCATTATCTTTGGCCGTTATTGAAATGTCGAAAATACTAGGGTTATTTTCTCCAAAACTTAGCAGTTTGTAAGCAATATAATTTATAAGTTGCAAAATGGGGTCTAGGCTAGTGCCGCCACTGATTGGCTGACAGCTACATTTTCAACCAATCCCACTTTGTCAGCCAATCAGCGACGGTCTATAGCTCAATAATGACGTCACCATCCCAAATTTAAAAACTTAATTTGTATAAAATTAAGTGACTTTTCGAGAGAAAAAATATCACCTTCGTTTTCAGCAGCACTTCTACATATTTTCGACTACAATCAGCGTATATTTGACAACTTTCAGAAAGGTGAAACAATCCCTTTAATAGCTACACATCAAATCAGACAAGGGACGAATAAGCTTCCTATCTTGCGCCAATGCAAGCATTGTAGAGCCTTTGTTACTTACAACGACAAAGCAGTCGCCAGCAAAGCTTCTACCGGCTTTACAGAGTGTAATCTGTTTGGTTTCAAACCGGATTGGGTGTACAAATAAGTCATTTTCTCCGGCTTATGTCCCGCAAGTTTAAACACCTGTCACTTCTGTGAGAATTAGCAATGACAAGTCCTCGGTAACGGGCGGGAATTTGCGCAAGTACTCCAAATCGCTGCTGTGCATTCTTGCCAGGTGACGACGGTAAAAGTTCCGTGCAAGGTATGTTCACTTCGGCCGTGAACCGTGCTCGGCGAAACTACCGACTGCCGTTCTGCTGTTCTCTGGGTTTATTTTATAGAAAACTAATCACGCATTATGCGAATATCAATATGTGTCTTGCAAAGCGATATCCCTAGATCATTTACGCCGAATGTTGGCCATATTCTATTATCGTCATGCAATAATCCTACTTCAAAGTCTCCAGTTTCCCTAAACCACAGAGACGTATTCCGTAGCTAATTCTATTCAGTTGTATGAAGCTGTCCTCCAATATCTCGGCTTAGTAGCCGGACATGACGCTGGCTGGGATTTTTACACCGCATGCGACCGCTCGTATGGTGAAACAATAGTTCTTAGGGAGGCCACTAGCGGCTCACAGAGCCGAGTCTGCACACGCAAATTGGCAAAAATCCGCAGGAAAATTGGTAAAAATAGTCAGTCAAACAGCAGTCCGTTGTCTGCAGAGGTTTTCTGAGATGGGGGGGGGGGGGGGAGGCGCGGGTTCGAGCGGTGGGCCAGACTGCGGGGCGCCCGGCAGGTGGCCACTGAAACGAACTGGCTGTTACTGGATTCAAACAAAATGTATGTTAGCATATTTTGCAAATATTTATCGAACTGGCTATGGTTATTTTAATTTGTGGTAAAAAAAACACGCACAGTACACGAGTTTCACGAAGGATTATTGCGCTGAAAAGTTTCTGAAAGATTCTGAAAGCTTTTAAAAACTACACAACTTTGACATGCGATTTCTGGCTAGAAATGTCCCTGTATTGATAGAATCTTCCAGAAACTTTCAGGAAGGTTCTATCAATACTTATCCTGCTTATTACCACCAAACCGCAATTTTGTCAACGTATTTTATTCTTACCAACATATTACAAAATTATGTTAAAAGTTGTGTAGTTTTCAAAACTTTCAGAATCTTTCAGAAGCTTCTCAGCGCAATAATCTTTCGTGAAAACGGCTAGTATATAACATATGTAAAGGTCTGAGGCCTGTCTGGCATCTAAGAATATTATTGGCTTAAGTGACGTCACACCTTCGGTGACGTCATGCCACTTTTGAAGACGTCATAGATAGGCCGAATATTCTTAGGACATTTGCATTTGCAAAGAAGAAGTGACATATACAAAATTGCAGCAGTCTTTCAATAGGCTTGCTGATTTTTGTTTTATTTATTGTAGCTGTTTTGTAATCCCGTTGTGACGCCTGACATACGTGCCTTTCAATTGTTTATGATAATTGATGTATACATTGTGATCGGGATGGAAGGTAAGCGAAGAGAGATTCCTCAATTATTTTATGTTGTATTTAATAAACAATGCTTTCATGGAAGATCAAGAAAGTAACGATCATGACGTTGTCATGAATCTATTTATTTATTTATTTATTTATTCAGCAGATCACCCACGGGTTGGCCCATTGACGGGTAAAGTCACATACCTACAAAGACACATGCAAGCACACAATAAATACACGGATCTCACTCGCTGTCTTAACAAGTAAAACATCACAAGGTATGGTCTAAGTAGTGCTACGCGTGGAGCGGATAAGCCACTGTCGTCAGTTTCTTCGCATAAACCTTGGCTTGTATCTTGATTTGGTAGAGTGAATCTCTAAAAATGTCTATCTGTTCATTCTGATGTAGGAATTCGTTCATCTTTCGCGTCATTCTGCAGAACAGACCATTTTTGACAGTCTCCACACGGGCAAAAGGGACAGCGAATAAATCTCGACGTCGAACTGAGCGGGCTGGGACAGCTAAGCCAAACCAGGATCGCAAGGAGATGGAGTCAATTTTGTGTTTGAAAACACGAGCAACATAGACCAGGTCATGCTGGGTACGTCTGGCAGCCAAATAGGCGAAGGAGTGTGCTGCAAGTAAGCGGTTGTATGAAAGAGACACCGAATTTACGCATGAATGCATTGTCATCCAAATAAGTAATTTGTGTTGTATCCGCTCGATGCGATCCGTATGGGTCTTAGCTGCCCCGTTCCACACCACACTGCAGTATTCGAGTACAGATCGGACGTTGGCGTAGTAAGCCGCGACAATAGCACCGGACTGGTATTTCGCGCTCTTCCTACCAGCCTGAAATGATCGAATCATGAGACCCAGTGCCATGCTGCCTTTTCTTACGATGGAGTAAATATGCGATTCAAATGTCAACTTCTGATCCAAAACTACACCTAAGTCACGCATCGTGGTCACACGTGCTAAAACCTCTCCACCTATTGCGTAAGGACTGATAATGGGCATGCGCTTGAGCGTGATGGTAAATGATTTGCACAAGCTTAAGTTTCCAAGTCGCCGACCAATTTACAAGGCGAGCGCCCTGCACGTGCCCTCAGCCGGTCTAAGAGGGCCCTGGTCAGGTATGAGAGGGTATCTAAGGTGTGGTGTTGTCCTAGGTCAGTCTGGGAAGATACTTGCCAGGCCTGAGAGGACGCTTGCCAGGCCTGCAAGGGTACTCGTCAGCCCTGAGAGGGCCTGATCAGACCTGAGAGGGCATGGTCAGACCTGAGAGGGCCTGTTGATGCTTACAATGGCCTTAGGGCCTTATGCTAGTCTGAGAAGACTAGCATAAGAAGACTAGCAGCAGGTCACGAGACAGGCAGGGTAGGGCAGGGCCAGACCTAGGGGGTCCTGCCGATCTGAGAGGGCCTTCAGGGAACCAGAAAACAAAACCCTCAGGGCACTGGAAGGGCACCAGTCAGCGCACAGGGCAGGACAGAGCAGTGCAGGGCCCAGGGCAGGGCAGGGCAGGGCACATAGCAGCGCACAAGGCAGGGCACAGGACACACCGCACAGGACACAGGACACACCGCACAGGACACAGTACAAAGGCCAGGGCATAGGTCAGCGCACAGGGCAGCACACAGGGCAGATAATAGGTCATTGCACAGAACAGGGCACAGGGCAGGGCAGGGGACGGCACCGGGAGGGCAGGATGCAGAGCAGGTCACGGAACAGGGCAGGGCAGGGCAGGACACAAGACAGGGCACAGAGCAGGGCACAGAGCAGGACGCAGGGCAGGGCAGAGGGCAGGACACAAGACAGGGCACAGTGCAGGGCACAGTGCAGGGCACAGGGCAGGGCACAGGGCAGGGCACAGGGCAGGGCACCGGGCAGGGCACAGGGCAGGGCCCAGGGCAGGGCACAGGGCAGGGCACAGGGCAGGGCACTAGGCAGGGCAGGGGACGGCATAGGGCAAGGCAGGGCAGGACACAGAGCAGGGCACAGGGCACAGGATAGGACACAGGACAGCCCGGTCCTGGTGGTGTATAGGTCCTATAATATGTATATGGCACGATTTTAGTCTGTCCGTAGGGTTGGATGTCAATACACTTCCCAATGCGGTTATCGATGCTTTTCTACGCAGAAAGCAACAATTTCTCGGCGAGATGTCTGATGGGCGAGTTTAAGCGCGCTTCGTCTGTCCAGGCTTGAGTCAGTGTGGTGATTCGGCTTCTTGTGAGCGGATGAAGGCGGTGTCGCTTGTTTTGCTAGGGTATCTGCCCCTTCATTGCTGTCGAAATATGCTGTCGAAATAACGGCAAAACCGCTGGGGTCTGAAACGTCTATCATGATCTGCTGAGTATCGAATGTTTCTTTTATGAACATAGAAAGCTTTTCATCTCCATCAATATGGATAAATCTTTTCTTATATTTTATATATTCTTGGAACATATATCAAGTTTGATTAGTTTCAGTAATCAAATATCCAGTAAATGGCCAGTATATCCGGGTTTATCAAGGGTAGATGGTTAAACATTTGTGTTACACATGAATTAAACCTTTACCTGATTAAACATAAATTTGTATTTTTAAAACACTAACATGTGACCTGGCTTCAGTATATGATGGAAGTTTGATATTCTCAAAGTGAAATTGATCTGGTTATTGCGCGTGCATGCGCGTGCACTTCCGGTGCCACCGAAGTTTACTTCCGGTGCCACCGAAGTTCATGGAACCCTTCCCAGCACAGCTCTTTGCATGCTTTTATTTATTATTTGATCATTTACGACGCACCATTTATATATTATGCTCTTGATATCGAGATATGATAGCTCAAAGGTTTTCGCTAGCTCTTAGAAGGATGATACTGTTCATAACATGTTCAATTGTAATAGTTTGCCAAGAATAGCAAGTATCTTGGGGTATTTATCTCATAAGCTATAGGTATCTGCAGATATCCTGAAAGAGAATGACTGATTTAATAAAATGAGAGAGTAACATTATAGTTACTTATAGCGTTTACAATCAGTCCAAAACATTTCATGGAGGAATCAAGCATGTAATTGGACGGCCAACAGCTGTTCATATTTTAAAGTTATTTAATTGTCACGTGTTCAGCCTGTGAACGCCTTCTTGATCCCGCATTGACATGGTAGGCTGTCGGATCAGAGTTGCAAACAGAAGCGGTTGACATCCAATCAAATAGCCGCTCTATCACGCACCACCTGTTAGAAACCACATTTCTTGAAAGGACAACATATTTTAAGAAAGTAAATGCGGAGAAGGGAGAGATTACATCAGCCGTTCTGTCCCCTATATTCCCACGCCTTTACATGTGTTGGGACCTGCAAACCCACAATCACTAGACTATGGGAATATCGCCTATGCAACCGCACTGCTCCGGTGCTCGAAACCGACAACTATAGACCAAAAATAGTATCCAGGTCAGCATTGCATGCTCACGCTCCGTGAGCAAAACTATTTGAATTACTTCGGTGAATGTCTTTCCGAGAACGTATCGATACCGCGCCAGAACATTTTCCAGCGAACAGCGGTCTGTAACAAGACAGTATGCAGCGTCACGGCACGTCACGCGATGCCAGCTTAATCGCCGCCAGTCGCGAACCGATTGCCTGCAATGTTTTGCCGTCCGCCGATCGCGCAGACAGAAGGCATTGCAGCAGCCGAAAAATCCCGCTAACGACATGTCACTGTCCGTGTCGCGCGACATAAATCACCAGACCGGCGGTAAAAATCACCAGATTGACATCGTATTGAGTGCGCAGAACGGGCCGTCACCGCCGGCGCCGGGCGTCGCCGCGCGCTGACAGCGGGACAGATGTGACGTGGAAACAGAACGAGCGAAAAACGATGCTTCATCGCGCCTGACACCGGCTCAATGCGACTGTCGGGGCTGGCGAGACGATAAGACTGGTTTGTCGGGCGCTCGTTGCAAGACCGGTGAGGTGACGGGAAAACGGCGACATTGTCCGGCCGGCCGAGTGGTTCAGCGCTGCCCGCTGTTCAATTGTTCAAATGTCCAGCTTTACTCGTCGCCGAGTTGCCTGCCACCGTCGGTAAATATCCCCACGATTAGTATTGAATTGCTCTGATTTCACAGCATACCTACATATAAGATCAGCTGATATTAAAACCGTACACAGGCATGAATTTGGCAGTAACTGCGTCATCTCATCTCTTTTTCAATCGCATTGTTTGGCTTTGGTATCAGCTGATAGTGTATTTTGCTATCAGCCTACGAATAACAAGAACCTGTATAGCATTGCATCTTGCGGCAATCGGCATTGTCTGGTATCAACTGGCAGCGTGCAAGAATCAGGGATCATTGGATCAAGGATCAGCAAGTACTATTAGCCGTTTGTACGAAGAATTATTGCGCTGAAAGATTCTGAAAAGTTTCTGGAAAGTTTTAACAAGTTTTGGTATAGAAGTCTTAGTGTAGTGGTGTTTACATATTCTTATTCAAGAATAGACTTTTGCCTGTATAACGCCACAACTCATTTTGGTGATGCAAGATTGTTGTGACGTCACACTTATAAATATCAATATTTTTCAAATTATGACAAACTTATACTTTTTCGCAAAAGCGAATGCCAGAACCGTAATCAGGACACCCTTTTCCATCATTCCACGTACTTTTCCCAAGGTGCACTATTCCCTTTAACTACCCAACTTTTGCATGCGATTTTTGGCTTGAAATGTCCTCAGAATTTTGTATTCTGAGGACATTTCAAGAATTGAATTTTGTAAGAATATAATATGTTGACAAAATTGCGGTTTGGTGATAATTAGCAAGATAAGTATTGATAGGTCAGTTGTGATGCCAGATCTCCACCGACTGAAACTTGTCGAAACTTCAGAACGATTCAGAACATTCTGTGGCGTGTGACGCAATTAGACGCAATGGACTCGCCCAATCCGGCCCAATCCGGCGGTCGGCCTGTGCGGCTTGGCTTTGACCATGTGTGTGAGGCACGCGTGTCGGAAACTGTGGTGAATCTATGCTGGCACATCACTGCGCATGCGCAGACAGACCTGTGATCCATGACGCTGCCAGATTTAGTAACTAGTATGACGGTATGCTAAACTGAACGAATGGACTCTAGACGCATGTTTTTTTTTTTAAAACTGCAAAGTTTGCATCAAACTTGATATCAGCTCAATACATGTTTCCACAACTATTGAATAGTGATAATATCGCCTAAATCAGTCATTTATTTCTTTGAATGTATAATATACTAAGTATAATATACTGACTAGTGATAATATCGCCTAAATCAGTAATTTATTTCTTGGAATGTATAATATACTAAGATGTATCTATATACTAAGATATATACTAATAGATATACTAAGAAGGTATCTATACCAAAACTTCTCAGAAACGTTTCAGAAACTTTTCAGAAACTTTTCAGCGCAATAATCCTTCGTGAAAACGGCTATTTATAGAGTGTATTACCTAGTCTTTATCTTATAGTTTAGAGTGTATTATCACGGTCTTTGCATTGCCTGAACGTTTCGCCACTGTCTCGCGTCAGTTTCCATTATTTATGATCTGCTGACGTTTTACAAAATCATCTGCAGTCGAGAAATGCTGTGTGAGTGATGTCTGATTAAAGCAGCATTCTAACCCTTAATACAGTGCATTGCTAGTCTGTCACGTTTCCACAAAGAACAAGCAAAAGCACTTAGCAGTGTGGTGTGTTTACACGAGCGTTGCAGTTCTGTAATCGATCCTCGCTTGGTACAGGTTCGATGCTAAGCACATCTTACCTTATTTCCTTACGGAATAATTCCTCTTGGTCTTGCTGAATTTTTACAGCTTACACACTCTGTAATTTAGTAGTTGGTTATAAAAATGTCGAGTATAGTTGTGTAAGCATGTGTGTATGATCACTACCAAGCCGGCCGTTAAATAATCCGACTCGAAATGACCACTATCATTTAATTGCGTTTTGCAGCTGTTGATTAGTGCGCTTTACATGCAGCGGTATTCGAGAGCTGACATTACACCCGAAATGATGAAATTCCAAAGCATTGATTCGTCGTATGCTACAGGTCAAATATATAACCGAACAACAGAACTGTCATTACCTGATAACATCAAGGTGCTCTCCGGCAGCCAGCGCTTTTTTAGCATGCAAACTTTGACTAATGCTAAGATCGGATCATTAAAACATTAAATCCACGCTCAGACAATGCCAACTTGCGATTGTTTTCGCTGCACACCACAAAAGCTTACCCGACCTCTATGTGTGTAAAACCAAATGGCTGTCAAACACTCTCCAGACGCCACTATGATTGGACGGTGTGGCTCGCTGTCCGCGATGGCAGCAAAAATGCGCAGGCTTGTGGGTAGTCACCATAGCTTTGTCCTTTTTAATACAACAGAACTTCAAACTTCAGAATTTCAAACCCACGGTTGCAAGATTGAATGATTGATTGCGCATGGACCTGTGCTCATACCTGTTTCCCGTGACTTGTTTCCTGGGCATCACCCATGAGGCATAGCCACCATAGGTACTCGCTGGCCCAGGCCCATGGCTGAAGTACTGACTCCACGATCCATTGTTGTCTTGCTTTTTTAATAAAAACGTGTTTCCCCCGTGTGGACGACGCTATACAGTTCAATGGCACGGATGAGTTTTTGATGATGAAAAGGCTTCAAAATCCGAAAGAAAAAAGCTTAACGTGTATCCAGGCCTTAAAAGTGGTTTGAAAGAGAAGTGCGCGTGCAATGAAGCGCGTGCATAATTCGATACTGTGATAGTGTTAATGGCTGTGTAGTGTGTATGTATCTTAATTTATTAACCATCTGTCCGAATGACATATCTGTTGAGGTTATTGCTTTTCTGATAATTTTGTTAAGTCTCAAAGCAAGCCCACGACATTCAAGAATGTCTAAGATTTTAGTATAGTCAAGTGCATTTCTGTTAAAAGTGCAACACCTACTTGAACCTTTCGTTGATGCCTACATGGTATCGTGGGTGAATCACTTTAAAACAAAACAAGAAATATTGCATGAATTGAATGCAAATATATAATATATAAAAGTATTGCATCTTTGTGATGTCAATTTCACATGCAACAAGTTTTCGTTTTCGTCAACTTTTCATGTTTGTGGGGCGGTTGGCATATTTTATGCACAGGTCATTGCGCGAGCTAATAACCTCCTCGTGCAAAATGTACAAGCTAATTATAATGTGCATGTTTAGCATATGTGTAGACCCTGTTGCCAAAGGCATCGTAATATACGGCCACTTTGTGCCCGCGTGATAACCCATGAGCACAATTTAAATATTTACATGTCAAATATGTCGATCGCCGAAAGTGATAGTTGGACATGCGCTGTAAATGTAACAAACACGAAAAGTGCGCTTATCTTAATAAGCTGCAAAATTATTCACGGAAGTCTGGCTGTTTTTATCCCTTGTCTGTCGGCTACAAAGGCTCGCGGCACATACTCGACACTATCGCCACGCCAGGCGCATGCGCGGCAAAAACAACGCGTTTTTGGCGTCCGCTTGGGCCGACATGCTCTTGCAAGTGTGATATAGGTATTTAGATGCCGTGGAAGTATGTTGCTGTATGTTCATGTAGTGCCTATCGTGCAGGTGTATCGACCGGTCGCCGCCCGGTACGTTGAGTCCGTCATATGGAGAGCGCTTACCGTGTAGATCGCCGATACAAGCCTGCTGTGGTGGTCGGCTGGCACAAGGTGGAATGTGGCGACGCCGAGCTGCTTCAGTAGTGATATCAGCGACACAGCAGGCATGGCGCTGCAGGGCTGTCTTTCTAGTGGAGCGATAGCGCGCAGGGTTTTCGAAATGTTTATGCGAAATGCATTTCGAAGACGGGGAGGATAAGTCTCTGTTTGGTGCAGTAAATAGGGTGTTTATTCATGAAGATGCTAGAACGGGAGACGAGCGAAGCCATCAAATAATCGAGTAGAGTGGAACATGGGGATATTTAGATATTTCACCTATAAGTCATGCTAGCATGAATGCTTTATGATGACTTGCAATGGGTCTACATATATGAGCCGACTGAGGTATGTAGTGTACTATACACTGATTTATGTGTTCAGTGAAATGAAAAGCATCGAGGTCGTAGACTGAACGAGCAAAAGGTAACTATGAACTTTGGAACTTATGGTTGCTGTTCCTCAAAGACTGGTAATGCCACAGCGACGACAATGTTGTTTTGGGAACTGTTAAGGAGAAGTTAACAAGAAAATTAACTTAAGAGCACTTCCAAATATTTTCGGAGAATAATGACACTAATCTAACCTGCTTATTAATTTTTGAGTTTAACCGCGAAATTAAGTATAACTTTTAGTGTATACCAGGATCACTCTATCCTGAAATGCGCATCATACCAAAGTAGCCCAAACCTGCAAACACTTTCTCAGCGCTCTAGAACTGAGCCTTTCCGTAAAACTTCGATCCGCTGAGGTCTCTCTTGCAGAGGTCTTAAGTGCAGTCCTCTTGCTGCCACGGCCTCCACGTCCACGTCCACGCCACAATCACCCTGCCTCCACGTCTACGTCCACGCCACAATCATCTTGGCAACTCGAGCTTTTGATCCGAACTCACACACACACCAAGGCACCGGCTCACATCTGATCCACTTTGTCGCTCTTTGGCGCTAACGAAGTATCCGCCGGCCGACATGACCGGTTGACAGTGCGATCACTATCGCGCTCCGAACACGCTCGTCGCTGTAAAAGTGCCTGTTCGAAGCGAGGCACGAGGTGCCGGCTCGGCCGAGCAAAAAAGTCGCTAGAAACCAGGTGTGAGCATGGTGAGCATGTCTGTTGCCATGTAACAATGGTTTTCGCTGCTAATCAGAGCGGGCGTTTTTATCGTATCGGAGCGCTCGACCTCTTGAGGACGGCGGTCTTAATTCGGGGATAAGCCGCATGCCAAGAAGTTGTCGCGGGGTTTACAAACGAACAAGGAGTAAAATGTTTCGCGAGGGTTGTAGCAGAAACAGTGGGTTTGTCCCTCTTTAGTAGAATGTGGATTGTCGTTTTTAGTCCGAGGAAAACTCAGCACTCCAAAACGGAACTTTGCTGGTGCTCACAAAACAAATACGTTGTCAATAAGTTTTTGTTTCGCTGTCGAAAGCAGCAACTTCTGCGTCGTACAGCCGTCCTGTAAAAGTCGCTGTCGCGCCCGTGTGAAACTATGGTATGATGCGGATAGATTGCTCTACCCAAGCTGCCAGAGATTTAGAATGATCGAAAAGGGCAAATGTCACCGCATTTGTATTGCAAATTTCCAATGTACATTCTCTGAAGTATGCAGGTAAATTGTGAAGCTTAATGACACTACGTTCTTCAGAAGGTTTTGTCTCCGCAAAAATTCAAATTGTTTTCCTTTAGAAGAAATTCGCAAATTCCTTGTGGGTATAATTTTTGCACTGTTTACCGCCTCGAGCAGACAACGGAACAAAATTATCTGGCATGCCACATTGAGCACATTCAAGAACCAGACAGGACGGACATCGACGCCCAGCGCTAACGTCCTTTCTGTCCTGTTACATCAGATAGGTACTATCTTGCGATGGCGGCGAGCCGCTGGCGCGTGCAGAAAGTGGTAACATCTGGGGGAATTCCGGCCATCTGTAACATGGTCAGTCCTCAGGAAAACATCACTGAAGCGGGTGAAACACGTGTCACGCTATGTTCAGCCGAAAATCGCGATGAAACGAACAAGCCGTGGCAAGAGGCAAGTATTTCTCGAGTGAACATATTCGTGGGCAACTCCAGATGTGCATTTATGAGTGGTGTTCCGGATTTAGCAGACATTGGAACGCTTGCATCAGCAAAACAAATGATGCTGTCGCAGTACGGGGCGGGCAGGCCAGCTAGGTGACATGCCTTCCATTAGGAAAATGACGTTGATGACGAAACAACACCAATGCAGGAATGCAGTGCAAATCCAGATCACGCGCGCTTACAACCTTTTCATAGGTACTTACGTTCTTTGGCAGCTACATACAACAACGTCAAAACTATTGTTTGAACAGTGTCATAAATGGAACCGCTTTGAGCAAATGAAAACGTCATTTTTTCAGAACGTTGCACAAAATGTGCACAATATCTGGACAGCTTTGTGCACGAAATATGAACATAACTCTGGAACACAATTTTCTGATTTGACTCAGGAAAATTGGTACCCAAGCTCGATGCAATATTTGTAATCATGCAGGTTGCTCGCTCGATTCAAAATTAGTTGGTTTCAGGCTGTCAGAATGCTGTTTCTGCAGCATAAGAGGATTCGAAGTGTTATTTGAATTCCAATGGGCTTAGCTTCTTTATCTATCCGCTATCACATTGTGAGTTAGTTACAACAGTTGTATTCGATTATAAATGTAAATGCTAGTTTAGCAAACAGACTTGGTCATCAGAAACAAAAGCCGTTTTCACGAATAATTATTGCGCTGAAAGGTTTCTGAAAGATTCTGAAAGTTTTGAAAAACCACACAACTTTAAATGCGATTTTTTTACTAGAAATGTCCCTCATAATTTTGAAATATGTTGGTAAGAATAAAACATGTTGAGAAAATTGCAGTTTGGCGGTAATAAGCAAGATAAGTATTGATAAAATCTTCCTGAAAGTTTTAGGAAGATTCTATCAATACTAATCTTGCTTATTACCACCAAACCGCAATTTTCTCAACATATTTTATTCTTACCAACATATTACACAATTATGAGGGACATTTCTAGTAAAAAAATGCATGTAAAAGTTGTGTAGTTTTTCAAAACTTTCGGAATCTTCCAGCAACTTTTCAGCGCAATAATCCTTCGTGAAAACGGTTAATAAAAATAATATTGAGCGTATGAAAACAAATTCACTAATGTAGTTGGTAATCGTGACGTCAGCTTCAACGGTGGGTGTGCCAAGCCATTCACTCTGCCCATAAAGTTAAATTATGAACAGATATATGGACAATCCGGTTGATGCCGACTTAATTGTGCCTTGATGGTCTCCCGGGGGCTGAATCAACCCAAAATGTGCCAACTGCATTTAAAGCCCTTTGAACCCTCAAATCTGGGCTGATGATTCACCACCTTACCAACGTCTCCATGTTTTGAGCTATGTCATCATCTCGCTCAGTGAACTTTACAGTTTACACACACCATTTTAATCCCGTTTACGAAAGGGATCAATGTTTTACCAGCTAATGTGTCGCCATCTGTGCCGCCGAATCCAGCGGCCGATATCTGGCCGATACCAGCGACTGATGCCAGGCCGATGCCCGCCGATTATCGTCTAACAACCGCTGCCGGAATTGGAGCGGAAAATGAGTCGCTCTCGGTTCCC